>APFE030661744.1:16471-50740 GCA_000404065.3 Pinus taeda | reverse complement strand
AAAAAAGGTGCACATAAGTATAATTTTGACAGCTTCTTATAAACCTAATTCCTTCAACATACGTGAACATAAATGGAGAAGCAGTGCCAAAAAATCTTTTGTAGAATGAATGAATGCAAATGCCATAAACCCTAATGATGAGGATGATGCAAGACATGCAAGCATAGACGATGTGCCTCATGGACATACAAAAATTGTAGCTTCGATGATAACTAAGTTATTAAATAGGTTTAACTAGTTCAAGACAGATAGATACTAGAATGCTAGAATGCATGAGATCTCCGAAATCAAGAAAACGTTTATCGAAATTCTACCTAGAAATGACCTAATTATATTATTAGTCACTTTTTAAATATTTCCTAAGTGTAAACTTAGGGAATATGACTAATTAATAAGAATTAATTAAGTTAAGGTGTGAATGTTCTAGAAACTCATACAGATCAACTTCATCAATTAAGCTATAATCTTCGTCATTGATGTCTCAACATGGGATTATAAGAAGAAGTTGATGGGGTTTGGAGAAATCACTTGTGCAGTTCAATTTCATGAGAAGATCAATTTCCTAAGTAGCAACATTCAGTTATCGGAGAGAGAGGTAGAGAAATTGAAGTAATGAAAGAGGGTAGGAACAGTGAAGCGGGAGGAAGGATTCCAGTTCTAGTGAGTGTATTTGTAGAGAGGTGAAGAAGTCATAATGAGGTTGAAGTAGAGCATTGCAGTAGCCTCTAGAGGCAAAGTCAAATTGCTGGGAAGAAGCAGAATTTCAATGCCAGAAGTTGGGCAGAGGTTCGAGAGGCTAGGAGATACAATTTCCTAGACAATTGTTGGTCATACGGCTTGAGGAGAAGTTGTTACAAGTTGAGAGCAGGAGAAAATTTGCTAGGGTGATGCAGTGACTGCGTAGAGGCAGTTTGGACTGCTCAATTTGAGCTGAGGTCAATGTCGGGATTTGCCTATGGAGTGAGGAATTTATCCTCACTAGATTTCCTTACCAGTATTTCTTTGTAGGATTTCTAGTTTTGGCATTTGGTTGTACTCAGTTTATTTCATGGCCGCATAATAATAAAACCCTCAGTTGCTACACTAGTTTTTCCAAGTTGGGTTTTTCTGAGGACATTGGTCCAAAAATAACTGTGTCATTTTATGTGTGTGTTCTAACATTTCTTCCAATGTTTATTTCTTCCGCATTTTATTTGTGTAGGTTGCAGTGTGATTGGTTCATTATTTATTGTAGCACACAATAAATAAATTATTAAGAATTAATTTAACAATTAGGAGAATTATTTCTAGTTGTTGCAATAGGAATCAGGTTTCTGATTTTTCACATGGTATTAGAGTGCATGTTATCAGCCGAAGAGCTCAGTAGCGAAGGAGGAGGGAGTTTTGTTGTTCACTAAGGGGCAACAAATCGAAACCCCAGAGGTAGTGTAGTCACCTTGGCCAAGAGGAAAAATTATTGAGGAGAATCAATTTTTTTGAGAGAGGGACAAAAAAAGTTGATCTCTCCAGAGGGAGAGGGAGTAGCCAGTATTTTTCCCAGAGTAGATCTCTAGCTGGACGCAGTAGTTTTGCAATACTTTATTAGTGCAGAGCTAGGGCTAGGAGGAATAAGAACACACACTCACAGAAAATTTTCCTCAAGGAACTTCCAGCCTCAAGAAGTTCGAGTAGCAACATTTAGTTACTAGAGAGAGAGCCAGATAAATTGAAGCAGTATGAGAGAAATAGGAACAATGAAGCTAGAGGAAGGATTCGAGTTTCAGTAAGTGAATTTACTGATAGGCACAGAAGCCATAGTGAGGCTGACATAAAGCAAAGTAGAAGCCTCTAGATGCAAAGTGGAATTGTTGGGGAGAAGCAGAATTTCAGTGCCAAAAGTTGGGCAGAGGTTCCAGAGGCCACGAGAGACATTTTCCCAAACAACATCTGGTCATATGACTTGAGGAGAAGTTGTTCCAAGCTTAGAGCAGGAGCAATTGTGCTAGGGTGATACAGTGACTCGGGCAGTTTAGACGACTCAATTTGAGTTGAGGTCAGTGTCGGGATTTTCCTTTGACGTGAAGAATTTCTCCTCACTATATCTCATTTTCAGTGTTTCTCTATAGGATTACTAGTTTCAACATCCAGTTGTACTAAATTTATTTCATTGCTACATACTAATAAAACCCTTAGCTGTTGCACCAGTTTTCTCGAGTTGGGTTTTTCCAGGAACATTTTTCCAAAAAAACTGTGATTTTGTGTGTGTGTGCTAGCATTTCTTCCAACGTTTATTTCTTCCTCAATTTATTTTTGTAAGTTGAAGTGTGATTGATTTCGTATTTTTTGTAGCACATGGTAAATAAATTGTTAAAAATTAATTTAACAATTAGGAGAATTATTTCCAATTACTGCAATAAGAAGCGGGTCTATGATTTTTCACAAAATGCATATGTGTGTATGTTTTTCAAAATGGCCCTAACTCGCTATTACAGTTGCTTAAGGGGATTAAAATAAATTTTTTCTTAATTTATAATATATTTTATAAAATAGAGTGAATCTTATAATTATAAAGAAATTTCAATTAAACTTCTCCATTAAATTAAAATGTGTGTAATTAACCCATAAATTTAAAAACCTGAACAGATGACCAAATCAATTCTAATAAACCGGGTTCAAACTGGAACAAGTCAAACCAAAACCGGCAAAATCAATTTTTTAGAAAATACATTACATAATCAATTTTTCTTCAAACCATATAAAATATAAATGAGCGCAAGTGCCGCCTCATCTTATAGGGGATTGGACTTTTGCCGCCTCATCTTATCAGAGGTTGGCCTGAACTCACGTAAAGCTTGCTTTCTTTCACCGCGCAGAGAAAGCGTACGCACCCGCCCGTCCACTAAAGAAACCACAAAACCCTCATTGAATAACGGCTTGATTACCGGAGGGTTTGAAAAAAAAAAAAAACTACATACTGAAACACACAACGCACGTTGAAAATTGATTTATAGTGAACCATTTATAGTGGGGCTAACCTTCTTTCGAAATTAATGCGCAATACTGGGTGGGTGGTATATATATTTTGAAACAAATTAATGAGCACATGGCCACGATATGGAAAATCATGGCGTGAAGAAGATAATAGAATTGTTTTCTTTGGATACATATATATATTTTGAAACACATTCTTGATGTGATTCATGTGTTTTGGATGTCACAATTTTAAAGCGAAAAAGAAAAGTATTTTCTTTTCAAAGTTTTTTTTACATTGGGTAATCTTTTCTCAATCTTTATTATTGATTATGTACCAAGTATCTTGAAAAAAGATATCTTGAAAAAAGATAAACTAAAGTACAACACTAAAGTAAATGAAGGATGTGACAATCTATGCTTCTTGTCCTTTACATACTTGATCTTGATGTATGATTCATGAGTAGTTAAATTAGTGGATATTAAGTGTTATTCATGAAAATCCATATTGGTTGGTCTGTAGTAGTATGGTGGTCAAAAAGTGATCTATTTGTTAAAAATTAATGCAATACTTATGTTAAGGTGAGAATCATTATATAAAAGACTCTAATATTATATCAATAAAGGCTAGCATGACCAATATAAAATGTTAATAAGTGACCATAAATATTAATGTATGGCTAATGCAATACATTGTAATATTGTGTAATAAAATATTTAGTTGGAATAGAGATTTCTACTTTACAAGGGTTTATGGTGTCTATTTTTTAATAGTGATGCATTTTTTATTTATCTTAGTTTCTAATTACATGATGCTAAAGCCTAATTTAATAGCCTTGGTTACCTATGCATTTTAATGTTGTGTAAGTAATAAGTGAATCACAAATATTTCTCACAATGCTTGAAGTTCACTATAGGGAGACTCTATAATTTGTTGGATTAAATCTAACGAAAATGTGATTATCTCTAGAACAAGATACATGATTTTTCTTAAGGTCTCACACATTGAGCTTAAGTATTAGTTTTTCATAATGTGTTTCAATAAATAATGTAATCTTTTGAATAAATGTGGGGTTCCCACTTCCTTAAGGTAACTGGCATGGAATAAAAAAGCCAAAAATATGGCTTTATTGAGACAAATCTCAATGAAAGAAAACCAAACATTACACAAAATACAAGAAAAACACCATGTGGAGCAAGAAAAAGAAGATGAAGGTGAACATCAAGGTGGAAGCAATGAAACCACAAGGGAGGACATAGTAAAAAGATAATATACTTATGAATAAAGAGAGGTCTTGGTCACAACCAATTAACTTTTTCGAGACAACTTAATAAGCCCATCCATATGCAACGAAGAAGTGAAGGGACCAAATGAATTTGGGCTTTCCCACTTTTTTGAGGCAAATAGAATGGAATATTTATAATATTTCATCTTTACAACTACCAAAAATATGTGGTTGCCAAGACAAGCCATAAAGAAAGAAGACCAAACACTAAATAGGTTCCTTTGTCTAAAGAAATAACCTTACCAAACAATAATAGAGTGGATTTATAATGGCCAAGAATGGATTGACATTAAAATATTCAAAGAGTTAATATCGTTGTCCACCTTTAGGTTGAGATTAAATACAACAATTACATTATTCTTGTTCATATTCATATGGGAAAAGGATAGTGTCTCACATCCCATGATGTATATTGGAATTGCTCTTAATTGTTGTCTAATTAAATATATATGTAATTCTTGTAAGTTTTTTATAGTTATAGTTATGCACATCTTTGAATTATAAATTTAATCTAACTTTCTAGTGAAAAAGAACAAAGTCATATAAATAAATGTATGTGAGTTTCCCCAATTAAACATATCGTTGCAACCATTCCATCAAGTCCAAGAGAAATGTGTTTCTTATTGGTAGAACACTAGTGCATTATCTAGCAAGAGTTGTACATTGTCACAAAATAAATACAAATACTTTAAGTTTATGTTTCCCTAATATTTGTACATTACAAAATTTAATACCTAATCAATGAAAATATTAAAAACTATGACACACAAGCCATGTTCAAGAAGATATTTCAAACATGATCCTCAATTGGAATATGACAAACATTTTTGTGATGAGAGCATCACTGTAGTGCCTGCGTTGTAGAATAACTAGGCTAGAACTAGCATGACCACCCTAGCTAGATGTAGTGTGTGGTCTAGAATCACTACACTCATCTAACATAATCAAATAATGGTTTTCAAGTGGAAATTCTCACAAGTGTGCCATGCTAAACTAAATCATGTTTCAAGGACAATATCACACTATTAGTAGTTTGAGTCCTATCTCCAAACTAAGGTTTGAGGCGGAAGTGGATTATGCATACACCTATGAGAATATAAGCATCTCAACTGGCCACACTTAACCAATGATGGATCCTAATCAAAGTTAAGGCCAGCCCTCTACAATTCACCAATATCACAATAATTGACATGGCCCATAATAAACTCAACCCATAATTTATGAAGAAAATCTGTATTAGTTCAGTAAGGTTTATCAAATATCATAAACCATATATCTATCTAATGGCTTTTCTATAGCTAGTATGTGCACCAATCCATGAATATATGTCTTTTCCTTAGATCAAGGGGTTGGTTATTCATAACGTCAATAAACAATTCAATGATCATATATGTGGTTCTATGGAATTCTCTCATCTCTTTCTAGGTAATTCCGATTGAGTAGTACTCTCTCGTCCTAAACTTATATTTGGATCTATTAGATGATTGGGCATGTGCATGCTCAATGGAAACAACAATGTTGTCAAGTGAAGTGGCCAATGACGAGTGAAGTATGAGATGGTTCTCTATTGTTTCTATGATCACCAATTAAGAACTTGATTAATTTTTGTGTATGCATCCTAGGATGTTAGGGTTTGGATTTCAATCTTAGTAGTAAATGTAATTAAATAATAATAAATAATAATAAAAAATATGTAAACCATTATGATGCAAAAATGTAATTTTTTTTCCTATATATAATATTTTCCCAACATTTAAAAAATGTTGACATACATACATTACACCTCAACATCTCTCCATATTGGGTCGTAGAGAACCTCTTGTCGCAATAAAAGAAACTTTCAATACCTACGTTTAAAAAAAAAAAGTGTCAATAGTAAGTCATCTCATGATATTGTTAGGGTCCAACCCTAACCCCTTTATTTATGTAATAAGGCAAATGGGATGAGTCATAGTCATAGTTAGTTAGAGAGTAAATAAGTTCTGCATCAATAATTGTAAGTGGTTGACCCGAATTAGAGAAAAGGGACAATAATTAGTTGTAAACGAGTCATAGTTAATAAATAAAGTGGTTAACTTGTGTTATGCAAGGGACCACTAGTAGTAAGGGTTTTTGATGTAATTTAGTTATAAATAGTCTTACTTAGTAAAGGAAAGATCATCTAGTTTTATTGTAATCAAGCTCTGCTCTACTAGAGGTTTCCCCCTCGAAGAGGCAAGTGAACATTGAATCTATTTCTGAATAATAAAATACTTGTTTTTTTTCTCATTTTGTTCTGTGTTTTGGCTATATTTCTTTGCATTTCTGGTATTCTGGAATTTCTTTCAAGTCAAGAGCATAGCAAATGGAATCATAGCACTTTCTAGGGCCCGTTATACCTCTAATTTTCCCAGAATATTTTTTAGGCTAGAGATGTGTTCTGACGTCTTTTAACCATGGGATCTATCATTGAGCACATATACTTGCGGATTTGGGGAGGCATGCACGCAGGAATTACAAGAGGTCATCATGCTTTTTGGACTCCCTTGTAACCCCTATGGGTACCCCTTCGAGTAGTAGCACATTAGTGAAGTGCACAGACTGCACTTCCGTGTACCCTTGGATATATCAGAAGCCGCCTAGACTCACTTGAAACCTAGCCTTAGATAAGTTGTCAATCGTCTTGCTGATATAATACAATGAGAACAACACTCAAGGAGACTACTCACACATATGATAGGGTAGTCGGGTAGTACAGCTAAGGGTATGGCTGATCCTCCTTAGTCAGTGCCCTGAAACATTGGGTCGAGTACTATTGTTGGACCTCTATGTATATTGTGATCTGTAGCACCTGACACTCCTTTGTGACCATAGTTCCCTCCGCTATCTAAATATTTCCCACTACCTTATCTTCCAGATTAGATCCAATAGTTGGCATTCTGGCACCACAGTGAAAATCAAGTCTAATAGTTGGGGTTCTCTCGTCGTCGTACAAATGAGATCCAAAAGTTGGGGTTTTGCTGCCACCATGAACTAACATTTAGCAGTTGGGTGTTTCACAGGGCCAATTAGACTCTTTGTGTAGTGAGGCTTGGTGCTACTACAATCCGGGCCCTATTTTCGCAGGACATTGTCTAGGATCAAGTTTTCTGGAATTCAGCCACTGCAGTATTGATTAGTAAGGAGTAAAACTCCTTTCAGAGTATTAAAAAAAAAAAAAAACAAAACAAAACAAAACAAAACCATCTCAGTACACTTGCAAGAGACTTAGCCCATAAGATTTAGGACGACAAGTTAATCGCAGTGGTACCATTCACTTGTTAGCCTCAATTTTCCAATGGTCCCAAATTTTTTCGAGTGACTTCAAGTGACTCCCACCAATAGATTCATGAGCTCGCCCTCTTTCCAAGAATACTACTCTTAAGTAATTGAATGGGTTTTGTGTATGGTAGGTACTAGATCTCAAGTCATGGCCTGTGAGAAGATCGAGAGACTTGAAAAAAGGTTGGATGAGTTCTAGTAAAATATGGACATAATTATCTCACAACTTTCATTGTTCACCAATGTGATGTAAAGATCTCATTGGGAGGAGCATAGTGTTGATGAACCCCTCGAAGGATAATCTATCCATCACATTCATTTACATGGAAATCACCAACATTCCCACCCTTGGCCACCCAAGCTAGCCATGTAAAAATTTGATGGCTCTAATCCTGCAGTATGGGTAGCACAAATGGAACAATATTTTTCCCTTAATGATATATGTGAAGATCAAACTAAACTACATGTGGGAGACCTTTACTTGGACCAAGAGAGATGGCAATGGTGGTAGTGGCATCATAAATATTATCTTGGGAACATAACTTGGCACATTTTCTCAAAATCCCTCTGTGACCTCTTTGACATGGAATCTATTTTTTTGAGTTGTCTCACTAAGCTCCAACAAATAGGCACAGTAAAAGACTACATTGCAACCTTTGAAACATTGGCCATCAGAACTGACAGTCTAGGAGATGACTTCTACTTGGAATGTTTCATTAGTGGTCTCAAAGAAGCCATCCAAGCCCATGTTCGGATGCACTACCCAACTATGTGGATGGATGCCTGAAAGAAGGCCGTTGAAAGGGAAATCGCCTTAGATATCTAGTCCACTCATCCAAATTTCGTAGCCAAGGGGTGTCCCACCCATGCTCAGGGCCCTACCCAAACACTTAAGGTTCAAAAAGTGTCTCCAGCATAAATGGATGAAAGAATAAAACAAGGATTGTGCTACTACTGAGATGCAAAATACTCCCCAGGGCATAAATTTAAGGAACCAAAATTTCTTCAAATTGATGCTACTGATATCAGCTCATTTGAGGAAGCCCCACCCCTTACGGGGCCCGGGGAAGAATTTGAGGAAACATAGCCTAACAATGATCTCACAGCTATTCCAAATGAACCAGTTATCTCACTACATGCTTTGGTTGGCATTTGTTCACCTCAAACTCTCAAAAATTGATGCTTTCTTAAACATCGACCAATAGTGGTATTGTTTATCCATAAGCGAGTCACCGAAGTTGTTCATTATTTTGTGTAGGAAGTCTCTAATTTCCAAGTTCTTATCACTAATGGGGAGACCATGAAATGTGAAGACCGTTGTGAAAATATTAAACTTCATATGGGAGACTACCACCTAAATTCCCACATGTTTGCTATTGAATTATCTTGGGTTCTGAATGGCTTCACACACTGGGCCCGATCATAATGGATTTCCAGGAGTTATATATGAGCTTTAAGCAAAACAACCACTTTCATACATTACATGGACTCCAGGCTACTGTTTCTACTATCATCAGCTCGCATCGAATAGAAATGCTTTTGAAAAAGGGCCATCACAGAGTCATCACCCAATTTAATACCATCTAGGCCATTGAATCCACTACTCCTCATATTCATCCTGAGATGCAGTAGGTCTTAGACCACCACCAGCAGGTATTTGACAAACTTAAAGAGATTCCACCCTTTAGGGGTGAACATGAACATAGCATCATTTTGGTCCTGGGGCCCAACTGCCTAATCTGCACCCATACCGATATCCCTTCGCCCAAAAGAATGAAATTGAAAAAATCATCAAGGAACTCCTTGATGTCAGTGTTATTTGTCTCAGCATCAGTCCTTATTCATCACCAGTGGTCATGGTGCTAAAAAAGATGGAGAATGGCACATGCATCTGGACTTTCAAGTCCTCAACAAGCTCATTGTCAAAGAAAAATTTCCTATTCTGGTTATTCATGATATCTTTTATGAACTGCACGGTGCTCAATTCTTTACCAGGCTATATCTTCGCTATCGTTATCACCAAATATGCATGAGGGAAGTAGACATTCCTAAGATTGCCTTCTGAACTCATGAAGGCCATTATGAATTCTTGGTCATGTCATTTGGTCTCTATAATGCTCCATCTATTTCTCAAAACCTCATGAACCACTTGTTGAAACCATATCTCCAAAAACGTGTCCTTGTCTTCTTTGATGACATTCTCATCTACAACCTAACCTGGGAAAAACATCTTCAACATGTAGACCTGATCTTGCAACTGCCATGGAATCACAAGTTATTTGTCAAATTGTTTAAGTGCTTTTTTAACATGGAAGAAGTCAATTATTTAAGACACATTGTGGGTCATGAAGGAGTGAGGGTTGTTCCAAAAATATACAGGAAATGCAAGATAGGCCCCAACGAGAAACCTTGAAGAGTTTGAGGGGATTCTTGGGTCTCACTAGCTATTATCCCAAATTTGTTGACAATTATGGTTTCATTACTAGACCGCTCACTAATCTTCTCAAGAAAAGTTCATTTCTCTAGACTAATGCAGCTCAACAGGCATTCGTGCCTCTCAAACAAGCCATGTGCTCCACTTCCATATTGGCCCTACTAGACTTCACCAAATCTTTTTTGATTGAATGTGATGCTTCCAGTACTGGTATTGGTTTTGTATTAATGTAGGAGGGTTGGCGATTTGCCTTCACCAACCAAAAACTAAGTGGAAAAAAAATCTGGGTCAATCTAGCTATGAGAAAGAAATGATGGCCATCTTACATGCAGTAGACACTTGCCGACCATACTTGTTGCGGCGAAGTTTCCAAATCTGCACAGACCATCAAAATCTTAAAATATTTTTTGGAGCAATGTCTATCATTGCCACAACAAAATAAATGACTGGAAAAAATGTTGTGATATGATTATGAGATAATTTACAAGAAAGGGCATGACAATGTAGTAGTTGATGCTTTATCACACCAATTTGTGGATGAAGGCACCCTGATATCAATCTCTCTTCCCATACCAGATTGGATTGAAGAGGCTCGCAAGGAATGGTTCTCACACCCCTATCTCTCCCAACTTGATAATAACTTGAGAGAAGATCCTAATTCCTCAACCGACTACTCTTGGAAGGATGCTATTATTTTCTACGAGGATCGAGTAGTTATATCACCAGAATCCACCGTCAAAACCTTCATTTTGGAAGAGTTGCACTCATCTCCAACTACAAGGCATTGATAAGAATTTTGGTCAGAGAAACCAAGCCAAGGTGGGACTAGATGTGGGTTGATTTGCAACAGGAGAAGTTGAGACGAGATTTAATGAAGAGATCCATAAGTGGCAATAGTAGCGAGTTGAAGTAGATGAAGAAGGAGGAAAATGTGGCCCTCGCATCAAAGGGTTCCATTCAGGGACAGTGGGAGAAGCAAAAGAAGAAGAAGGACCTATTAAAGGTCAAGTTCTTCAAATGTGGTGAGCTTGGTCACTATGGCACCCAGTGTCCTCTAAAAAACAAGGACAAGGAGGAGAAGCAAGACCAACAAGCAACATCATGAGAGATCGATAGGCTTTCCTCCAGGTTGGAGAAAGACTTCGCCATGTTTGCTAAAATACCCCTAGGAGTAAAATGGGGTGACTTGGTGATGTAGCCTAAGAGTACTACATATTTGTGGGATTCTTGAGGAGGTCCACCTCTTGAATCAATACCTTGCTATGAGAACCCATAGTATTTCATTAGCGAGATGGATAAGTGGAAGTTGATGCAATCATATGCCAGAGTGACATATGGAGAGTCTAGTTGCAGTGAGATGTTGTGGAGCGTAGTATAGAGGTGGGAGCTTTACAGGTGGCATAGTGCAGAGTCAGTAGTAGCGCAGATGCCTTAGTGATAGTGTTGATCCTAGTAGTAGTTAGAGACTCGAGAAATATATACATCATACTAATCACAGTTGATTCAGTATTCAAGATGTTTTTTAGTTGCAGATGTTGCAGTTGCAGTAACAACATATGAAGAGGGAGTTGCAGTGCAGATGCAGTGTTGGGAGCAGTTCAGTAAGGTCAGCAGTAGCACATATGCATCTATGCATCATATATTTGGAGGGAAACAACAACCAGACATCAACAGTGACAGGAGATGATGCAGAGACAGGATGTTGCTATAAGAGGCATCAATGCTTAAACATATTCCTTGCTAAGAAGGAGTGTTAGTTTTTGTAGCATCATATGTGTTCTAGCCTTGAAATTTTGTGGAGAGGCTAGAATGCATGAGATCTCCAAAACCCATAAATCATTTCTCCAAATTCATAAATTACTTAATTATATTATTAGTCAGTTTTTAAATATTTCCTAACTCTAAACTTAGGGAATATGACTAATTAATCAAAATTAATTAAGTTAAGGTGAGAATGTTCTAGAAACTCACACAAATCGACTTCAAGTTAATCCTAGCGATCTATTAAGATCTAATGTTTGTCATTGAAGTCTCAACAGAGGATTATAAGAAGAAGTCGATGGGGTTTGGAGAAATCACTTGTGTAGTTCGATTTCATGAGTAGAAACATTTAGTTGCTCGAGAGAGAGTCAAATAAATCAAAGAAGTATGAGAGGGGTAGAGACAATGAAGCCAGAGGAAGGATTCCAATTCCGGTAATTGCATCTGTAGAGAGGTAGATAAGCTACAATGAGGCTGACGTAGAGCAGCGCAATAGCCTCTAGAGCCAAAGTTGAATTGCTAGGGAGAAATAGAATTTCAGTGCCAAAAGTTGGGCAGAGGTTTCAGAGGCTAGGAGAGACATTCTCCCAGACAATAGTTGGTCAAATGACTTGAGGAGAAGTTGTTCCAAGATGAGAGCATGAGAAATTGTGCTAGGGTGACGTAGTGACTAAGGGAATTTAGACGACTCAATTTGAGTTGAGGTCAGTGTCGGGATTTGCCTGTAGAGTGAGGAATTTCTCCTCACTATATCTCCTTTCCAGTATTTCTCTGTAGGATTTCCAGTTTCAACATGTAGTTGTACTCAATTTATGATCAGATATTGATCTAGGACCTTAACCACAATTAAGAACAAGGTTAAGAATAAGGTTGCATACAAGGTTGCAAATAATGTACATGTGGTTGTAGTTCACATGACTGCTAATTAAAATGTTAAAATCTTAATATTGGCTTTAAGCGATAAAACCTTTATTAAGCTTCCTCTATGTGAATTAGCATTAAAAAGGTTAATATTGGCTTTAAGCACTAAAACCTTTATAAAACACCTTTTTCTTAAAAAAATGAATTAAGCACGTGGGTGGTCTTGGAAAGACAGTAAACGGTTTCTCGCATGGGTGAAAGGCTGGAAGCATTATTCTACCAAAAGCACGTGATTCCACTCAGCGGTTGACACGTAGTAGGGAAAAACTACTTTTCTCGCGTGCCCTCGATTGTGCCCTCGATTTGATATCGGTCATGCAGAAATTTGCGCGAGATTGCGCGATGTCCATTGGATCAAGCGAGGTGACGTCAACGGTGGAGATCGTCTAGGCTAGTTCACTGGCGGACGACGCGATAGCCATTGGATGGATGGAATAGATCTACGGTTGAGAGTTAACCCGATCATAAGCTCTATGGAAGATTATCCCTAACCATCAGGATTATACTGCACATATGTGCGCCCAACAATTACGGTAACGACTACCTCCGACGGTCAGCCTGGTGGAATGGCTAAAGTTTAGTGGATATGCTAAGTTTAGTTGGAGTCAGGTGTAGTCACCAATATTGGTGGAGATATCACATAAAAGCACTCAAAGAGTAGTTTTAAGAAAGAACACAGAAAAACAGAGAAAACAAAGGCAGAGCCTGAGAGATAGAGGCAGAGCCCGAGAGACAGAGAAACTTAGAGAGAGTGGAACAAGAGGTTCGCTAGGCTAATTAGGGCCTTCTGAAGCCAATGGAATAATCCAGAGAAGTTGAAGAAGTCATTTTCATGGAGAATTTCATCCAGGAATATTGATTTGGAGCTCAGAAGCCACCACAGGTTGGAGGCAGTTGTAGGAGCTACCAATACTCATTCTTAATGATCCAATAGTTAATTCTGACTATAAAGGACCTTCTGAATCCATTGTAGGGATTAGAAGAAGCATTTGGGGGCTTCTAAGGGCCAAGAAGCTACAGGGAAGTTTCAGACAGAAAATGATCAAATGATCAGTCCGTTGTAGGTGTCTAATATGTGTTGGAGACAGTAGGAGAAGTTCCAGAGATAGTTGAAGAACTTTGAGGGAGTTAGTGCCATCAAGAAGTTGAAGACATCTCAGAGCACTGATTGAAGGAATCAAGTCCAAGGAAGCTTAGATCCATTTGCAGAGTGAGGACAACCAGGGATATAGATGGTATTCTAAGCCCATTGGTTCAGTTCAGTAACCTTTGGAGTTAAGTGTGGAACTTGTAAAAGAATCTTTACCATAATCCCAAAGAGCCAAATCAAGTTGATAAGAGCTAAAGGAGAAGTAGCCCATGATATTAGGGTGAACTCCTAGATTAAGTTTGTTGTTATGTGTGTGTTGCTTATTAGCTGCATTATAATATTGTTATATGTGTTTTATATCAGCAGAAAAACTTAAAGCACTAAAATAGTTAAAAACAAACAAAGACATACACCCATTTCAAGTACTTAATTCCGCAATTGTCAACATAAGCTAGATCATATATTTGTTAAGCTTTGGAGTGGAAGGTTCTTGTATGTATAACAAGATGTTAAATCCTCATTTCAGATCAATTTATTTCACTGCTACATTATAATAAAACCCTCAGTTGTTGCACTCGTTTTCTCGAGTTGGGTTTTATCGAGGACATTGGTCCAAAAATAATTATGTCATTTTATGTCTGTGTGTTAGCATTTCTTCGAGTGTTTATTTCTTCCGCAAATTATTTTTGTAGGTTGAAGTGTGTTTGATTCCATATTTTTTGTAGCACATAGTAAATAATTGTTAAAAAATAATTAAAAATTAGGAGAATTATTTCCAGTTGCTGTAATAGGAAGAGAGTTTTCTGATTTTTCACAAAATGAAGATGTGTGTATGTTTTTCAAAATGGCCCTAACAAGCTATTACAGTTGCTTTAAGTGTGTTAAAATAATTTTTCTTAATTTAATAATAATATTCTATTCAAGACTATAGTGAATCTTATAGTACATGAGCGACATCAACTCCACCTCGCATGCTTGTTCTTGTAATTTGGCAAAGTTGAATTTAACCCTAAACATTTGTAAAGATGTTGAAATGAAACTTGCTAATGTTATAAGTATTAAGTAGGCTTTGTTGGAATTTGACAGAGTTACATTCCACCTAAAACATTGAACTTCTTTCGAAAGTATATATCACATTTAATATTATCCATTAAAAGGTGTTAAAAAATATTTATTAAATATACAATTCCAACCATTGAATATTATCATTTCAACCATCCAAAAATAAATGTCATTCAATTTTATTGAAAAAAATCTTAATAAACTCATCATAACAATGTAATAGGACTGCAACAATAAAATACTTATAAAGTTGATTTAAATATTTCTCATGATTATAAAAGTAAGTATTAATTACACAGATATAAAATAAGAGTAGACATTAATTAAACACTTCCAGATGTTGTAATTGTATCTATCTAAAAAAACTATTTAAAATTAAATAAACTCTAATATTATTATATGAATTATTACTCTTCGTATCTAAAAGTCAAAAATCTATTATACAATTTTTCAATATTTTTTTTGTAATTTGAAATAATATATATATATATATATATATATATTAAATGTACAATTACTTTTTCTCAACTCTATCTATGTATTATATAAACTAACTCTAATCAAATATACATAAATCCTTTAAAAATATATATTACTCATAATATCAATTCATGAAAAGAAAGAATATATTTTATTTTAAAATATCTATTACTCAAGTATCAACTCTAAAAAGGAAGAATATATTTATTTTTATAAGGAGATTTCAATTAAACTTTTTCGTTAATCTAGAATATGTATGTGTAATTAATCCATAGTTTTAAAAACCGGAACCAACTGGTTCACCTAATAAATTGGAGTTCAAATTCGAACAGGTCAAACAGGGACTGATCAGATGTAAATGAATGATTTTTTAAAAATACATTAAATAATTAATTTTTCATCCGAACATATAAAATATAGAGAGAGCTCGGAATCCCTAATTTCATAAATTTGGGAGTGCGTAAGGTTTTTAATATTCTTGTTTAAATGTTGTACATATTAAGGTAACTTACGTTAAGTTGCTCTCTTGTTTATAGAGATAGTTGTATGAGTATTTATTACTTTATGTATTGAATCATGTGTATGATGACCATAATATGGAAATCATGGCGTAAAGAAGATAATAGAGGATACAATTGTTTTCTTTGCATATATATCTTTTGAAATAAAGTAATGAGCACATTCTTGGTGTGATTCATGAGTTTTGGATGTCACAATTTAAAAATGTGGGAAGTAGAAGCATTTGTTTTTCAAGGTTGTTTATATTGTGTAATTTTTTCTCAATTTTATTATTGATTATGTAGGAAGTATCTTGACAGAAGATGAACTAAAGTATTAACACCAAGGTAAAGGTAGGATGTCACTATCTATGCCTCGTCTTTTATATTATTGTTACATATTTGATTTTGACTTAAGATTCATGAGTTGTTAATTTAGTGGATATTAAGCTTTATTCATGAAAAACCATATTGGTTGGTCTGTAGTATGATGGTCAAAAGGTGATCTATTGGTCTATAATTAATGCATTATTTATGTTAAGGTGAGAATCACTATATAAAAGGCCTCTAATATTATATCAATAAAAGTTGGCATGACTAATGTAAAATGTTTGTAAGTGACCATAAGTGTCAATGTATGGCTAGTGCAATACTTTGTAAAATTGTCTAATAGAATATTTAGTTAGAGTAGAGATTTATACTTTACAAGGGTTTATGTGTTTATTTTTAATAGTGATGCATTTTTTATTTATCTTGGTTTGTAATTACATGGTGCTAAAGCTTAATTTAATAGGCTTGGTTTCCTATACATTTTAATTTTGTGTAAGTAATAAGTGAATCACAAGATATTTCCCACAATGCTTGAAGTTCACTAGAGGGAGACTTTATAGTTTGTTGGATTAAATCTAATGAAAATAAGATTATCTCTAGAAAAGGATACATGATTTTTCTTAAGGTCTCGCACATTAAGGTTAAGTATTAGTTTTTTCATAATGTGTTTCATTACATAATGTAATATTTTGAATAAATGTGGGGTTTCCACTTCCTTAAGGTGAGTGGCATGGAATAAACAAGACACCACACTTATACTTATTAAAAATATGACTTTGTTGATACAAATCACAAGGAAAGAAAACCAAACATTAAAAGAAACACAGAAATTAAATTCTCTGTTCATTGCGTTCCATTGGTCGCATACCATCCCAGAAACACAGTGATTCATAAAAATCACTTCTTGTATCCATATTCACTTACTAGCCTAAGATCAATATTTCACTGTAAGTCATCTCAAACCATTTCATTTATCTATTCACTGAGCGTGACTCGGAGAGAGCCCTCTCCTATTCTGGTACGGCTAGCTACCAGACTGAGCATGGTTTGTGGTTACCCTAAATTTTGCCTTCCTTCAGCCTAAGGCGGATTTAGGTGCTAACAGTTCTTATTGTCAAACTAGTTATTTTTTCCATCTTTTCATATCGATCATATGAAAAAGATGGTTGAAATCATAAACCATTCAAATATTTAACTTGAGTTATTGTAGTAAATGTCAAAACTTGTGTCTCTTGCTCTCCAATATTAATAGTAGCTTCTTCAAAGTCAATCATTGTGGTTTATGGAGTGTTAAACCCCAAGTAAGTTTCAATAGTAGTTATTTTTGTCACCTCGTTTGAATTCGAAGTGGCTAACAATGTTGAATGATGGAAAACAAGAATAATATAAATCTAATCAATTTCAAATAGTTTAAAATTTCAATAAGAAAACATTTTAGCTAAGTGAACATTTTATTTAAGATGAATATTCAAGTATTTTATTTATGGTTGAATTATTGTAACACGGAAATTAATGCATGTCACTAATAATTTTTTGTGCTTACACTAAAATCAATGCACACAATTAATCTAATTACTTTGAAATTAATGTACATCATAGATCTAGTAACATCAAATCAGAAATCAACATCTATACTAAAATCAATTCATCTAGTGCAGGTAATCAAATAGGATTAGCAATCAACATCTACGCTAAAATCGGTGCATCTAGTGTAAGCAATCAAATAGGATTAGAAATCAACATCTATGCTAAAATCAATGTATCTAGTGCAAGCAATCAAATGAGATTAGAAAAATGCATGAAGCACAATCAATCAAATAAGATTAGGAATCAACATCTACACTAAAAACAATGCATCTATTTCATTGAAAAACCAAAATATCAGTGGCTTTCTAAATCCAACTTCTTTTACCTTTCATAAAAGCCTTACTTCCTCTTCCTATATAGTTAATAATGTTCAATATTATAAAATACTATATAATATATGTATTTTCTATGTGTCTCTTTCTTCTTCCCTCTCTCCCCTCCATATCTATGTATATCTCCCTTTCTCTCCGTATAAATGTATATTAAATAACAAAAAATTACAATCTTATTAAATTTTATTTTCAAATTCAAATCAAAACTACTTAACCATACATAAAATATTAAAAAAAAACATACATAAAATATTAAAAAAAAAATTCTAGTCTATTAACAAAGGCCCAGCTTAGGATTGTAATCTGATGCTTTGAAAATGAAATGGATAGATAGAAGATTTGGAGACGGAGCATAGTACATTAACACATCATTACACAAGCGCAATTTATACAACTCTTGTTATTGACAACTTCTAAAGGTCTGGACTCTCTGTTGAGAGGGTTGAGACACGTAGCATTGCATATTGATACAACTTCTATTATGTAGGCATGATGTATACAACTTTTACTATACAGGGTTATCATTCAGACTTCTACAGACTATTCAACTGGTGTCTGTGTTTCCGTACTCTGAATACATGTCCTTCACATGTTCGTTGGTCTACGTTCGCAATCCATCTACTCTTCTGGTTCTTGTTGCCTTGAAAAGCATGAGGATTAATATTACCATGAGGAGTACATTTGTTGTCTGCAATTATACCCACGTCTGTTGAGTTTTTGATGAGGAGGGATTATAACTACGGATCTTGGTCACCTCTATGCCTTTGCCTATTGGAAGAGTTATAGATCTGGCTCGGGGCATCCTTTTGAACGTCTTGTCATGGGAAGTTCGACAGATATAGATAAATGAGTATTTATTTCTCCATGTATTGAATCACGTGTATCCTGGCCACAACATAGAAAATCATGGCATGAAGGAGATAATAGAGGATACAATTATTTTCTTTGGATATATATTATATAGATATATATATATATATATATATATTGAAATAAAGTAATGAGCATATTCTTGATTTGATTCATGATTTTGGATGTCATTATTTTCAAGGTGGAAAGGAGAAGTATTTGTTTTTTTAAAGTTGTTTATATTGTCTAGTCTCTTCTCAATTTTTATTATTGATTATGTAACAAGCATCTTGATAGAAGATGAACTAAAGTACAATACCAAGGTAAATGTATGATGTCACTATGTATGCTTCTAGTCCTTGAATGTAGGATGTCACTATTTATGTTTCTAGTATTTAAATGTAGGATGTCACCATCTATGCCTCTAGTCTAGTCTTTTATGTTATTGTTACATATGTGACTTTGACTTATGATTCATGAGTTGTTAAATTAGTGGATATTAAGTGTCAATCATGAAAATCCATATTGGTTGGTATATAGTATGGTGGTCAAAAGGTGATATGTTGGTCTATAATTAAATCACTATATACAGGGCTCTAATATTATATCAATAAAGGTTGGGATGACTAATGTAAAATGTTAGTAAGTGACCATAAGTGGCAATGTATGGCTAGTGCAATACATTGTAAGATTATGTAATAGAATATTTAGTTGGAGGAGAAATTGAGATTTCTGCTTTACAAGGGTTTATGGTGTCTATTTTTAAATAGTGGTGCATTTTTTATTTATGGGTTTCTAATCACATGGTGCTAAAGTCTAATTTAATAGGTTTGGTTTCCTATGCATTTTAATTTTGTGTAAGTAATAAGTGAATCACAAGATATTTCTAACAATGCTTGAATTTTTTTAACCAGAAAGAGTAAGTATATTTATATATAAATCGTGCCCGTTTGTGTTCAAAATCAAGATTTTACATCAAAATTTTGAGCCTGCTAAGGGCTTCTAAAACCTCGTTTGTTCCCCATCCCTTCCCTGAGAATTTTTAACATAATTGGTAGCTTGTGGCTATACATTCTATAGTATTGATATATTAAATATTTACACGTATATTTTACCATAAAAAAACGTTTTTAACTAAAAGAGAAAACATATTACTCCTCCATTGGTGCTGGACTGTTAAGGTTGAGTTTAGTATATTCTTATCTAGTCCTCAAGTTGTTCTCTTCCATTTTGAGCTTCAGATGCTCAATTTGATGTCTCAACGCATCCACCTCGTCCTCCAGTTCTCGGATGTGCTCCTTCTTTTCGAGCTACTTCTCCTGCATATCCAGTGCCTCCTTTTGTCGCTAATGGATACACCTCTGCGAAATATCCACCCTCCCTGAATTCAAAATTTTCTTGCACATAGTCCTTATGGGTATGAATGTTGATGCCACCTTCTCGAGCTCTGCCCTCCCTTGACCCCCCCGTCCTAGGATGACGACGGCCCCAGGAAATGGACAAAGAGCCTTCCTCCGCTGAGTTACTGTGCACGCTCATTTTCTCCATCGGGGAACTACTAGGGTGCCTAGTCTCCAAGATACAACAAGCCTACAACTCAAGATTTTTCTAGGCAATCAAACCAAAGCCCTCGTTTTGCTGCTCAAACTCCCACACCCCACACAACTTACCAACACAAATATTTACAACACTCAACCAACCAGAACTTAGCATATGAGCTCCCAAATTCCCCTCCCAACCTCATGCACTGCCAGAGACCACCTTGATGGCCAACACGTTGACCCGAAACCCAAAGCAATTTCTCAGTGACCCTAGCTTTAGCCGTTGGGCCTTCATAGAGACCACCTAAGCAGAAATATGGTTATTTATCTAGAAATATGGTTGTAGGTACAAATAAGTAATGCATGTGGCCCGCGGGCTTCTATAGTGCACATATCCTCTCTTTGTGCTCTACCTCCTATCTCTCCTGGCCATCTTCATTCAACTACGGAACAAAATTATCTTGAAAGAATGGAATGCATCTTCCTCCTAGTGGCACGACTATAACACAACCTTATAGCCTACTAGTGGTTAAGTTTGACTACATCAACTCTAACTAGAGTTACAAAATAGACTCTTCTATAGTATTTTACATCTCAAACACGTGGCTAGCCCCTTTTCCAGGAATAATGGGGGCTGAGGTGACATATTCTAGAACCATAGGTGTGAAAACAGAAAGGTCAACTTCTGAGTGGCATAACTTTTGTATACAGACTTTGATTGGCGTACTTCTTGCGTCGTTGGAAAGGTCTCTATGTGTAGAATAGCATGAAAATATGTTGCACTAAATAAAAATAAAACTTACCCCCAAAAAACATCATTTGATGCCTCAAAATTCTCTTGGAAGGTTTTAGACCTCGTTTCGCCAAACAGGATCCCATCGGTAAAAATGGTCTCATGAGCTGATTCCTCCACATTTTCCACTCCAAATGCATCGAGATGGATGCCAAAAAATATAATGATCCAATTCAGATCAATGTTCAACTTTGTCTCATGCAGAGAGAAATCCCCACTTCATAGAGAGATTCAAAGGCCTATTTAGGATCATGCCCCTTGGTGAAATGTCTTCCTCTAATCAATTTCCCATTATGGTTCCATAGCTAGTTGGCCCGAGCTTTACCAACTTCGTCTTGATATATTTGTTGTGATTGACCAGAAGTGATTCTTTGCATCATCAACTACAATTCTTTTTGAGTTAACTATGTCCTTATTAACCTTTGGGAGTTGATAAATGAGCAAGTGATTGTTGATGCAAAATATCACACAATGTGGAGGCCATACAATAGCATTTGCAAGTGAAACTTCCCTTGCATTCCATAATCAAACAATGACATAAAATGTTATCATTTGCAACAAGGGATTGCAGGATATGATGTTGTTGAAGAATTTTGTGGACTATAAGAGGAATTGCATTCTTGAAAAGGAAAAAACAATTTTAGATTTAAAACAGTTAAACATACCTTATGAGAATTACCAAGTAAATGAAATGTAGGGTGAGGCTAGATTTTGCACCACATCATACAATATGTGCATAAATGTCACGTGTTTATTTTATTTTTCTTTTCTTATTAATGTACCATATATTTCACCTTTGTGAGTGTTATGCTCTTAACCTGCAAGACGATACTAGAATACCAAATATGCGAAGAAATTTACCCAGAACATAGAACAATGAGAAACAACAACAAGTATTTTATTATTCATAAAGCAATGTTCACTTGCCTCTTCGAGGGGGCAACCTCCAATAGAGCCAAGCAAGATTACAAAATGAGACACGATGCTCCTCGCAGGGAATCTCTATCCTTTATATATGATTCATACATGCAATACCATGGAGCAATACCATGGTTCTTATTAATACCATTTATCTAATACCATGGCCCATTTGCAACTAACTATGGTCCCATCATTAAATGCGGGTTAACCACTTACAATTATTAATATGAGCTTTATTGACTCTTTACTTAACTATAACTATCACTTGATCCTACTACATAAATAAGGGGGTTAGGGTGGGACCCTAACATGCCCTCCCCCATAAGAATACCCTTGTCCTCAAGGCTGAAGCTGTGGAAACTGCTGAAGAATAGTGGTTGTTCCCAAGTTGCATCTTCCGGAGACGTGTCTTTCCACTTGACAAGGACTTCCTTGATCATGCGGCCACGCAGGTGCCATTTGCATGTGTCCAAGACCTGTTCAGTTTGGAGCTAAATTGACCCTTCTTCATCTAGTTCAGGTAGGCTGGTTTGAATTCTGCAATTGTTCCCAATCACTTTCTTGAGGCATGCGACATGGAAAACTAGATGGATTTTTGCAATGGGTCGCAAAGCTAGCTCGTAGGCCACTTCTCCAATGTGCTGAAGTACTTGATACGGTCTGTAGAATTTTGGAGATAGTTTTTGACACCCCTTGTCTTTGAGTGATGTTTGCTTATATGGTTGAAACCTCAAAAATACCTAATCTCCTTCTTGAAATTGGCGTTCTGATCGATGTTGATCTACCTGTTGCTTCATGTGGTTTTGAGCTTGATGAAGATTCTCTCTAAGATGGGCGAGCATGGTTGTGCGGTTCTGTAGGAGTTGATCCACTGCTTGTACCTTTGAGCACCCCTTGATATAAGAAGTAGGGGAAGGAAGGAGTTGACCATAAAATGCTTCATATGGAGTCATTTTTGTGGTGGCGTGATAGTTTGTGTTATACCACCATTTAGCTAGAGGTAACCACTGTACCCAGAGATGTTGCTTTTCTGAAGTGAAACACCTAAGGTAGGTTTCTAGACATTTGTTGACTGCTTCAGTTTGACCATCAGTTTGTGGATGATAGGAAGTACTGAGCTTTAGTTGGGTACCTTGTAGCCTGAAGAGTTCCTGCCAAAAATTAATGGTGAAGACTGGGTCACGATCAGACACAATGGAAGTGTGCATGCCATGCAATTTGAAGATCTGATCCATGAAAGATTAAGCAACCAAAGTTGGTGTAAAAGGGTGGGGTAGGGTGCAAAAATGAGAATACTTAGAAAGTCTGTCCACCACCACCATGATGACTGACTTGTTTCCTAACTTTGGAAGACCTATAATGAAATCCATAGAAACCTTCGTCCATATTGATGTTGGGATGGGCAATGGTTGTAATGTGCCTGGTGCTTTGACAGTCTCTCTGTTGTGGTGCTGACAGACGTCGCATTCCACTACAAAATTAAGAATGTCCTTTTTCATTCCTGTCCAAAAAAATGATCTTTGAGTGCGAGCATACATCTTCTAAAAAACTGAATGTCCTGCAGTGGGGGATGAGTGCAACTTTGCTAAAATGCTGCTTTTGAGGGTGGACGTTGGTGATAATATGACTTTGTCCTTGTAGTGCAGAATCTCATCTTGCCACGAGTGGCCCTTGGTGAAATTTGGATCCACCTGCAATTGAGTAATGAGTTTGGAGAGCCAGGGATGTGAAAACCATTCCTTGCGAGCCTCTTCAATCCATTCTGGAATGGGAAGGGAAATTGCAAGCAGGGTACTTTCGTCCTCAAATTGGTGAGAAAATGCATCTACTACAATATTTTCGCGCCCTTTCTTGTAAATTATCTCATAATCATATCCCAACATTTTGGCGAGCCATTTATTTTGTTGTGGGGAGGATAGGCGTTGCTCCAAAAAATGTTTAAGACTTTGATGGTCTATGCGGATTTGGAAGTGTCACCCCAACAAGTAAGGTTACCAGGTATCTACTACATGTAAGATGGCCATCATCTCCTTCTCATAGGTAGATTGTCCCAGATTCTTCCCATTTAGTTGTTGGCTTGTGAAGGCCAAGGGTCGACTTTTCTGTATTAAGACTGCCTCAATACCCGTACCCGAAGCATCACATTCAATGACAAAATATTTGGTGAAGTCGGGTAGTGCTAAGACTGGAGTGGAACACATGGCATTTTTGAGAGCTGTAAAGGCCTGTTGTGCTTCATCATTCCAGAGGAATGAATTTTTCTTGAGGAGTTGAGTGAGGGGCCTCACAATGCGACCATAGTTGCGGACAAATTTGCGATAGTAGCCCGTGAGACCCAAAAATCCTCTCAAGCTCTTCAAGGTCTTAGGTTGAGGCCAATCCTGCATTGCCTAGATCTTTTTGGGCTCCACCTTGATGCCTTCACGCCCCACAATGTGGCCCAAATTCTCAACTTCTTCCATGCCAAAAGAACACTTGGACATCTTAACAAATAATTTATGCTCGCGGAGTAGGTGCAAGAGCTGATCTACATGTTGAAGATGTGCGGCCCAAGTGTGACTGTAGATGAGGATGTCATCGAAGAAAACAAGGACAAATTTTCTGAGATATGGTTTGAGCAGGTGGTTTATAAGGCTCTGAAAAGTAGATGGGGCATTACAAAGATTGAATGGCATGACCAAAAACTCATAATAGCCTTCATGAGTTTAGAAAGTAGTCTTTGGAATGTTGACTTCTTTCATGTGAATTTGGTGGTAGCCTGAACGAAGATCAAGCTTAGTGAAGAATTGAGCCCCATTTAGTTCATCCAGCAAATCATCAACAATCGGGATGGGAAATTTATCTTTGACTGTCAAATTATTGAGGGCCTTAAAGTCTGGACACATATGCCATTCCCCATCTTTCTTGAGCACCATGACCACTGGTGATGAATAAGGACTAATGTTGGGACGAATGACGACTGCTTCCAAAGGTTCCTTGATTATTTTTTCTATTTCATTCTTTTGTTTGAACGGATATCTATATGGGTGCACATTTGGGGATTGGGCCTCTAGGACCAAAGTGATGCTATGATCATGTTCCCTTCTCGAAGGTGGAAGCTCATGAGGCTTGTCAAACACTGGCAGCTGGTTATTTAAGATCTGTTGCATCTTAGGATGAATCAGAAGAGAATTGGGTTTGATGGCCTGGATGGCATTAAGTTGAGCTATAACTCCATGATAGCCCTTTTTTTAACAATTTTTCCATCCTATGTGAACTGATGATAGAGGGAGCTCCCGCCTAGAGTCCGCGGAGGGTATGTGTGTGGTTGTTCTGTTTAAAGCTCATATATAACTCCTGGAAATCCATTGTGATTGGGTCTAATGTGTGAAGCCATTCAACACCAAGGACAATTTCACACCCTCCCATGTGGATGGTAAACATGTGGGTCTTTAACTGATAATCCCCCATTTGAAGTTTGACATTTTCATAGCGACCGTCACATTTCGTTGTTCCCCCATCTGTAATTTTGAACTTGGAAATTAGAAACTGTTTGTACAAAACAATGCACTGCTTCCGTGACTCTTTGATGGATAAAATTATGTGTACTTCCACTATCAATCAAGACTACCATTGGGCGATGCTTAATAAAACCTCTGATTTTTAGAGTTTGAGGCGAAGAAATCCCTGCCAAAGCATGCAGCGAAATAATTGGTTCGTCAGGGGCATGGTCCTTCTGGTTGTCCTCTTCTTCCTCCTCTGGTTCCTCAAGTGGTGGGGCTTCCTCCGATGCGCTCTGATCAGTAGCATCAATTTGAAAGAATTTGGGCTCCTTGAATTTATGACTGGGGGAGTATTTTTCATCATAGTAGTAACATAATCCCTGCTTTCTTCTTTTTTCCATTTCTTCAGGTGACACCTTTTGAACCTTAAGTGTTTGGGTACTGCTGTGAGCCTGTGGGGGGTGACCCTTGGAGGTGAAATTTGGGCAATTGGACTGGGCCGCTAATGCACGTTCAACTTCACGATCTACCTTGCAAGCCTCCAACCACGTGGGAGGGTGGTGCAGTTAGACATGAGCTTGTATGGCCTCTTTAAGACCACTAATAAAACATTCCGTGTAGAACTCATCTTGTAGACCTAAAGTGCGGAAAGCTAAGGCTTCAAAGGCTGTAATATATTCATCCACTGTGCCAGTCAATCGGAGCTTAGTGAAACGACCCAAAAAAGCAGAGTCATGGTCAAAGCGATCCATAAGAGCTTTTTTGAATGTGTCCCAAGTCAAGGGCCTTCCATTGCAACATTGATGCCATTGCCACCATTGCCATCTTTCATTGTCCAAGTACATGCTCCCCACCATAAGCTAAGTGGCATTATCCAAGATGTAATTCAGATTGAAATATTGCTCCATTTGTGCTATCCATGTTGTCGGGTGAGAGCCATCAAATTTATGCATATCCAGCTTGGGTGGTCGCGGACGGGATTGTTGGTGGGTGCCCCAGAGGTGAAGAGAGTGGCTAGACTCACCCTCACTGTGTTCATTGCCAATATACGCCTCCTCGCGGGCTTCCACCTTGCCCATAGAGAGTGTTGTAGTTATTTTCGCCAGCTGGTCTTGGATGTCTTTCAAGGATTGTTCAAGTTTTTCAATCTTCTCATTGGCCATAACTTGAGCTCTAGTTTCTACCATGCACCGATCCGATGTACTTGAAATTTGGGACAGCTCGAATTTTTTTTGGCACTAACAATTGAATGGTACCACCTTGCTTAGCTCGTCATCCTGATTCTTATGGGCTAAGTCACCAATAAGCGCCTCGGGGGGTCTCCTTGCTTAGGAATACTGCAGTTGCTGAATCTCTGAAATGTCAATGCTGCCAAAAGTCCTGCGAAAATCACGCCCAGGTATAGGAACCCACACAACTACTCAGATATGGATGGCAGATCTGATGGATCTGAGAGATCTGAATGGTTGATCAGAGAGATCTTGAATGGTGGAACAAATTGCTGCTACAGATCTGATAGATCTAATAGATCTGAATGGCTGTTCTGATAAATCTGAACGATGGGACTGATTGTGGCTGCTGCTGTAAAACCCCCACTTGCGAGATCTGATTTGGCAGAGATTATGTGTGATCTAGAGATAGAGAAGGGAACTATGGTCTCGAGGAGTGTCAAGTGCTACAGATCGCAATATACATAAGGGTCTGACAGTAGTACTCGGCCTAAAGTTTCAGGGCACTAACTAAGGAGGATCAACCGTACCCTTAGTTGTACAACCCGACTACCCTATCGTACAGGTGAGTAATCTCTCCGAGTGTTATTCTCGGTGTATTGTAGTAGCAAGACGGCCAACGATTTATTTATGGCAAGGTTTCAAAGGAGCTAGGGGGCTTCTGATATACCTAGAGGGTACTTGGAAGGCAGTCCGTGCGCAGTTCTGTCTAATGCGCTACTACTCGAAGGGGTACCCACAGGGGTTACAAGGGAGTCCAACAAACGTGACTACCTCTTGTATTTCCTGCGTGCATGCCTCCCCAAATCCGTAGGTTTATGCGCTCAATGACAGATCTCATGGTTTAAAGACGCCGAAACATGTCTCTAGCCAAAAAAAATATTGCTAAAAAATGGAGATCCCACCGGCCCTGGAAAGTGCTCTCATACCACTTGTTATGCTCTTAAACTGTAAGACGATACCAGAATGCCAAATATGCGAAGAAATATACCCAAAACATAGAACGGTGAGAAACAATAGCAAGTATTTTATTATTCAGAAAGAAATGTTCACTTGCCTCTTCGAGGGGGCAACCTCCAATAGAACCAAGCAAGATTACAAAATAAGACACGATGCTCCTCGCAAGGAGTCCCTATTCTTTATATATGATTCATACATGCAATACCATGGAGCAATACCATGGTTCTTATTAATACCATCTATCTAATACCATGGCCCATTTGCAACTAACTGTGGTCCCGTCATTAAATGCGGGTTAACCACTTACAATTATTAATATGAGCTTTATTGACTCTTTACTTAACTATAACTATGACTCGATCCTACTACATAAATAAGGGGGTTAGGGTGGGACCCTAACAGTGAACCTATTTCTTAAACAAACTTTTACCACTAAATTTTGTATTTATATACATGCTTGTGGCCCAGTCATTCATATGAATGAATCTGTTAGAGTCGGTCCTGTCAGTCCTTCGTTAGAGATCAAAACTCTTTCTGCATCTCATTTTTAGGTCTCGCTCCATTCACTCAGTTGCATTCCACTAGAGGCATGCCACAATCTAACGGAAGGGTCTTTTCAGTTCATTCCCCTCATGTCTTATACCTGCTGGCTTAGGTCTTTTCATCAAAGTTATTAAAATCCATGACAGTCAATGTTTGATCTTTTAATAGACAAGACTCATTTCAGTCATTAGGTCTAGGGTTTGCAAATTGTTGTTCTCAAAGTGCTTCAATGATACTTGCAGGCTAGAGGAAGTTTCAATAATTCACTCAAATGATGTTTCTGAGCAAGAAAAGACGAATTTTGGAAAACTGAGAGAGGTTTTTGTACAATAGGCCAAGGAAGAAAAACCTCCTTCACTTTTACACAGGTGTCATGGTTTTAGAGAAATGTCAAAAATACAATTGCCTCAGGAGAACTTATGCACCTCTAAAGTGACCTTGGGAAAATCATGTTTTCTCCTAGCTTGGTTAGCCAAATGACTTGCTTGATGAGTAAACGGATAACTAGACACAAGGAGCTTCCCAATGAGATATCATGAGCTCAATTTGGAGTTGAAGAACACCTTCAAAAGTTGACTGCAACAACACTCTGCCTTGAGGCAGCCTCATTTGGCACATTTTGACCAGTCTTGGGGGATTTGATTTTGGATAGGGCAAATGAACTCCAAATTGCAAAGTTCCAGTTGGGTTGGAAAGTAGACTCAAAGACCTTTCCAAGGAGCTATCTTGCACCCAATTTGGACATCAGGAAGGCCTCAAAAGGCTCCTACAAAATGGCGCGATGCATAGAGGGAGCGTGGTGCACTGGGAGAAATTTTCCAATGTAAATTTACACTGGCACAGCACACATGGGAGGCGCGGCGCACAGGGCTAAAAGGTCTGAAAGTCATAGAAATCTTCCTCCAAATTGAAAATTCTTCTTTCCACAAGAAGGTAAAGCCTCCATTTTGGTGTTTCATACAAGTTTGTGCTAGGGTATGGTGGTTTATGGATGCTAATGATTGAAACAAAAATTCAACCCTTTCATGTTGAATTCCTCACCTGTAAACTGCTGCCTAGGGTTTCAAAACTTGTTCGCCACCAAGGTTACTCTTTTCCATTATCTCTCTTGTCCTTAAATCCCTTTATTACTTGACTCCATTGTCCCCTATCCCCTAAAGTTACTAAACCCTATCCTAAATTCCCTTTCCCAAAACTTACAAAGGTGAAACCCTAAACCCTATCCCACACAAAACCCCTCAGCAACAACTTAACAGTTTTATCACTTTGCTCTTATTAATATTTTGGTGGTTCATCAGTTGGGATTGCAGGGCATTACTTGGGATGATTTCATCTCCCGTGACCTCTTCAGCACTTCACAGGTATTATCAGAGGTTGAACATGAGATAGGTGGTCCTTCTCATCAGTATGAGCACCATGAGACCACTACTATGCTAGTATTCATCACCTATTAGAGAGGTAGTAGACATTTGTTTGCAGCTACAAAGCGAGTGTTATCTCCACCCGGGGTGAAAGGGGCCTTGCTTCCGACATCGGTAACACAGGTACAGGATAGGGGCAAGAGGCTCATGCATGACGAGGGGCCATCAAGTGAACGAGAGGCCGACTTCATCCTCATTCATGATGATGATACAGATGTGGAGAGTGCCAAGCTTAGGAGGACCATCCAGGAGCAGCAAACGGAGATCCAAGCCTTGTCTCTCAATTTGGAGAGGGCTAAGTGGATTATCATGTATTTGGAGTAGAGGAACAAATAGCTCAAAGACCAGCATGAGATCATGGAGCTCCAAAACATCCGCAAGAATTGCCAAGCTGCCCAACATAGGAGGATTGAGCTCACTCCATTGGAGCAAGAGATTAACATTGACCGAGAGTCTTGGCTCGAGCGTATCAACATCCACCTTGAGAGACTGCTAGAGAAGGCCGACAAGGACAAAACCATATTGAGGCAGATGGTTTATCACTATAGGGCGCGGAACATGAGTTCAAAGGCTCGGATAAGGAGTTTGAAGGCGAAATTGGGGAGAGCGACAAAGAGACAAAAGAGGCAAAAAGAGAAAGATTGACTTTGAATCTTGGATGAAGCCTCTGTGGCCCAGCATAGCACTTTATAGAGGATCTCCTGCCCAAATTTCAAGAAATTTGGGACAATTTTGGTCACTTGACAAATTTTTGGGCACAAACAGGGATTTTCTCCCTGTGCTTAGGATTGGAAGCTCCAAGTCACAATGGTTTGCATTTTTGGATTCAACATGAAAAATCATGACTGTTGGTGCATGGACAAGAAGTTTGGGCAAGTTTTGAGTTTTCAGGAGGTAAAAAAAAACTCAAAAAATGACCTCTCTACCCCTATTTTGACACACAGGAAGCAGTCTTGGGAGAATGAAGTTTTGGAGGGGAAAATGAGCACCAAATTCAGAAATTCCACTTGGGTTGGAAAGAGACAGGTAGGGCTTTCCAACAAGCACACTTGGGCACAATTTGGACTCCAGCAGGTACCTAAAAATCGCCTCCAAAGTGGCGCGGCGCATATAGATTTGGGTGCGACGCACAGGGACCCAAAAGCCAAAATCACTTCCGCTCCGCGACATTTCGATTCGCGACTTTCTCCAAGTGGGCCCGCTAATTTACACTATATTTTTCTCGGCAACTAAGGCAATGTTTAAAAAGTATTTTCACTAAAGGTGGGCTCCTATCCAAGTGGCAAAGGAAGGCGAGTAGGCACCCAAGAAATTTGTCATTTTTGTAACGCTGCACCTGTCACTAATGGTTGGCTTTCCATTTCCATTTTGTAATGATTTGAAAAACTCCCCAACTCTGGGTCGTTCTATTTCCCAATGGCATAGTCTATTTATTGTATGCAAAACCATTTGCAAAGTGTGGGTTGTAATTTCTGGGAGACTGTGGGAGAGAAACTTAGTTCTTCATTGTATATTTTGACAGAGAATTAATGAAAGGCAACGGCTCTGGTTCATGACATTCATGTGGTGTGAGTGTAGAAAATATGTTCTCTTTATGTTTCATATGTATTTCGTTATGTTTCACAGTACATTCATATTCATTTCCAGTGAAATTTTCTAAGTAAGATAAGGTAGAATTCATGTTTATTGCTCTACCTGTGGGAAAGCTTCACGTTATGTGTTCTTCTTCTGTTGAAAATGATTCATGTGTTTATGCCCTTTTCACCCTCCTAAACAATCTTTCCATTCTGCATTATTTCAAATTTAATTGCTAGACTTTCGGCCTGTCTTGCCTCACGAAGTAATCTGTGCCTTTTGTGTTAAATTCTCTGCTCATACTGTTCGTTGGTCCCATATATCCCAGAAACTTGGACATTTATAAAAATTTGCTTCTTGTTTCCATATTTATTTACCTAGCCTAAAATCAGTATTCATTTTAAGTCGTCTGAGACCATATTGTTTATTTTTCACTGAGTGTGACCCAGAGAGAGCCCTCCCCTGTTCTGGTAGGGCTAGCTACCAGATTGAGCGTGGTTTTAGGTTACCCTGAATTTGGCCTTCCTTCAGCCTAAGGCAGATTTAGGTGCTAACAGAATCCACTTCCATAAACTATACAAGTAGAAGTTCTTAAGGTCTTAATGCACACTGAAAATCAGTGCAATACAAAACCACCTATGGCTTCACATTTCACTGAGCATAAAATACATTCCAAATTTATTCCAACTTTGAAACAATCACTTGATGAGTGAGGTAATAGCTTGATGATCTTAGTTAATTTTGGCAAATTGCCCTTAAGAATGTGACCTTGTGTGAGATCACAATATGTTACTCCAAAGAAATATTATAACTGATTAGAACGTCACATAACACCTATAACTTTGCATAAAATGGAACATAGTCCTTTCAACCATCAAGGAGAACTCTTGGGATAATTGATATAGAATGTATGTGTTGGCGACATTGTTAAGATAAGCTCAAGTATGGATGAAGGCAAGTAGATTACTGCTGCTAATATGGAAAATATAAAGTTTTCCAAATGTAACACTAAAACAATGGATAGGCCAGTGCTAGTAGTATCAATTTTCCATTAATAACAATAAGCCTTCTTGTCCAATTTCAGACTTGTCCAAAACCATCAACATACAAAAGGTGGACATAAGTATAATTTTGAAAGCTTCTTATAAACCTAATTCCTTCAACATACATGAACATAAATGGAGAAGTAGTGCCAAAAAATATTTTGCAGAATGAATGAATTCAAATGCCATAAACCCTAATGATGAGGATGAAGAAAGACATGAAATCATAGGCGGTGTGCCTCATGGACATGCAAAAATTGTAGCTTCAATGATAACCAAGTTATTAAAGGGACTTGACTAGTTCAAGCCACAAAGATACTCTTTAAGGTCTTGAAAAGCACAAGGGGGTCCAAAATTTAGATATATAGGCAAAAATTGTAGGTGGTGTTGTAGAGGCTACAACACAATATAAATATTTTCCTTAAGCTCTTCAATAACCGAAAACTACAATACTTCATATAAGTGCTTTCATCATTAAGTAGACCCTTCAATAACTCAAAACTACAATACTTTTTATAAGTGTTTTCCATCATTACCTAGGCCCTTCAACAACAAAAAACTATAATCTTTCATATAAGTGCTTTCCATCATTAGTTATAACTAAGCCTTCAATAACCCAAAACAACAATCATATTTCCAATTGGATTAAACACAATGTATTTCAGTGGGTATGTTTTTCAAAATGGCCCTATGACACTATTATAGTTGCTTTAAGAGCATTAAAATAAATTTTTTCTTAATTTAATAATAATATTTTATTCAAGACTATAGTGAGTCTTATAGTTGAGGGAACCACAACAACACCACCTCTCATGCTTGTTGTTGGAATTTGGCAAAGTTGAATTCAACCTTAAACATTTGAAAATATGTTGAAATGGATCCTACTAATGTTATAAGTCTTAACTAGGCTTTGTTGGAATTCAACAGAGTTACATTCCACCGAAAACATTGTTGAATATCATCCATTGAAAAAGTGTTAAAAAATATTTATTAAATATACAAATCAGACCATTGAATAGTACCATTTCAACCATCCAAAAACAAATGTCATTCAATTTTATTGAAAAAAATATTAATAAGTTCATCATACCAATGTAATGAGACAACAATATTAACACCATTATGAAGTTGATTTAAATATTTCTCATGAGTATAAAAGTAAGTATTAATTACACACTTATATAAAATAAAATAAGAGTAGACATTAATTAAACACTTCCAAGTTGTATCCGTCTAGAAAACTATTCAAAATTAAAATAGAAATTGAATTAAAGATTTCTCATGACTAAAAACAGAAATATTAATTACACACCAATACAAAATAAGACTAGATATTAATTAAACACTTCCAAGCAATTGCAATTGTCCACAAATATCTATCTAGGAAACTATTCAAAATTAAATAGACTCTAATATTATTATATAAATGGTTACTCTTTTTTCCAAAAATAAAAAAGACATTAGTTTTGAATATTTCTATTTTTTTTAGATTTAAAAAAATTATACATATATGTATATATAAAAAAACCCAAATATATAAAAATTAGAAACACCTTTAAAAATATCGATCACTTAGTATCAATTAATCACTTATATCAATTAATTTAGGAAAGGGAAGAATATCTCTTATTTTTATAAACATGTTTCTGTTAAACTCTTCCATTAAAATTTTGAAACTTCTCAATCTTATTTGTCGAATTTGAAAAGTGAAATGTAAAAAGATATAAAGATTGTTGGACCAGGTGCATAGCAAAATTAAATAAACACACAACAGAATATCAAGCACATAAACACAAGAGTTTAACGTGGTTCACCCAACCAATCTAGGCTACGTCCACCAAACATAGGCATCAGGAATTTATTAATCAAATTGGAGATTACAT
>APFE030661742.1:0-11170 GCA_000404065.3 Pinus taeda | reverse complement strand
CTCCCTATTGCTATTGGTTTATAATGTATCTTTAACTACCAATAGACAGGGATATCAGATCACTTCTTCTTGCTGATCGGGCAAGAGAATGACCCTTAAGCTGCTTTGGGTTCAGCCAAGCCACAACTAAAGTTTTGCCTCTTTGATGAGAGGACTTAACAGAATGTATAATTTGCTCTAAATGCGTTTATTCTATGATGCAAGCAAAAGAAAATAATCTAAATCCTATCTTATTTAGGCAGATATAGATCTAACCCAACTAAGAGCAAGATAATCAAAATATTGATATTTAAATATGTCTTGTTTATAATGAATATCAAGTTAATGAAGTAGTTCAATTAACTGATATTATGGTTACCAAAACACATTCTATTGAGACCTTAAAACTTATAAACCAATAACATTCCAGGAAGTAGTTCACAAAAATGATATTGATTATCAAATCAATAAATCCAATAATTGAATAATGATATGTGGAAATAGTTCATAACACATTACCATTCAATAGATCGGTTTCATAAGACAGATTTCAGAGTAAGTAGTTACTCAAAAATGAGAAATTAACCCATAAAAACAGAGATACATAATAACAAGATTGAGACAAATTACCGATATTGACAATAGTGCACAAACATAAATAAAATGACACATTCCTGTCACCATAAAATTAAAACTAATATTTGAAACAATAGTATTAGAAATACCAATTTATTGCATCCATTTCTCTGTCCTTGATCTCCAATAGCCCTTTACATTGCTTGAACTTCTGCCTTCAAAACCAAAACCACAATAGTGCAAACTCTGCCCCTCACACATAATTCAAGATACAAAGGGAAAATCCTCAATAATCCCCAGATCTGAGATTTTCTCTCCTCTCTCCTACAACTCTAAATTCCTATTACAGTAGTGCTTTTAGAAGTCTAGATTTGCAGAGGAGAGCAACCCTTATTACATTCTACAATCTATTACTTATACTATTTTTGAAGGAATTCTTGAGAGAAGAGTTTGTTGAAGAGAAATCTGCTAAATCCAATTTTACTTGCTTAGAATTCTGATCTTCAATTGCTGGAGCATTCTCATTGCTTGAAATCCTTTTCTCCATATCTCTTCCACTGTTTTCCTGCAAAAAGAAATCAAAATAAATTAAGATGCAATCAAAATATCATTTCTGGCAATTAAATCAAATCCAAGCTAATTCAATTAAATAAATAATTGAAAATAAAATGTGAGATTTCTATTGGTTTATGTGATGTTTTGATTGGCCAAGGATATCATTGATGAATGAATCTGTAATTAGAAGAGGCTTGGACAAATAAAAATAAAATTCAGAAAATTGATTTTATTTTCAAAATTCGGAGCTTGATTTTCTGCCTGATTTTTGATCCAGTAAATGACCAAATCTATTAGTGAAACCTCCTCAGAAATATTCTCTTTGATTTTATCTTTCCAATGAGCCGTCCTGGGCCTCATTTGACCAAGTATAACTCAATCTATAAGCCTCCAAAGTTGATGGATTAAATCTGTCATGAATCTGGAAATTATGTTGTTGGGCTAAAAATATTGTAATTAAAAACTAATGCTAAATTAGTCTCTAATTAATTCTAATTTAATTGCTAATTATAAACTAATTGTTAATTAATATTAATCTATTTATTAATTAATATCTAATTAACTATTTTAAACTAATTAATATGAATATAAATAATAATTAAAACAAATTAATCCAATTAATAATTATAATAATGAAATTTTAATTAATTAAATTATATTTCTATATTAATTAATTTAATTAATTCAAAATTTATTATTTTAAATATTAAATATTTGTTTTAATATTAATTAAGTAATCCTACCACTCCACTCTTTTAAAATATACTAACCTACCACTCCCTTCATACGTAACCTACCATGAAGAAGTTTTGAATAAAGCTTTTTTTTTTTTTAAACAAAACTTATAACAAGCTCATGACATATGCTTTATCGGCAATTCGCATCGGGGATGGCTAATGAGGTTTTAAAAATGTGTCAAGTCAAATTCCCCGATCCGATATCGCATCGGGGCATGGTATGTATCGGGGATTTTTAAACTTGTCCCATAAAACTTCTGATCCGATATATATTTTTTATGTATTAAATTTTAGTTTAATTAAATTAATTAAATTTTAAATAATAATTAATTTAATTAATCTAAGATTTAATATTAAAAATCAATTTTGATTTTGATTTTATTTTATGATGGTTATTTTATAAACTACAGCCACTCTTAATAAAAGTAAAAATAAAAATAAACTACAGCCACTTCGAAAATTTTGGGTTTTCGAGATTAATAATTGATTTAGAAATTGGAGTAAACTTCTTAAATCTCGATACTTAATGATTTGGCCGAAAAATGAAATATGTTAGTAAACTCTCTACGAGTTAATATCTAAACTGAATGCATTATTGAACTAATTTATTTACAAAATGCAATATTGTACATTTTATGCATTTTTTAACCCAGGCTAGGTAAATAGTGAGACTTCAAAGGAGTGCCTTTTTCAAACCAGTTGATCAAACGAGGTGAAACAAGCGTCAATGGGAAGCTTATAAAAAATTGATTCTAACAAGGCAATCAAAACAAGAATCCAAGGAAAATGAAAAATTGACAAATGCGTAGGGCAATTAACTAAATAAAAATCCAAAAAGGTGTTTAGCCAAAATTTTAATAGAAAGGGTCCCCATTATTTCAAGTGAACACATCAATAATGGGGGGGTTGTGTTTTTATCACAACAATGGCGACACACGGGAGAAGAACCAGTTATCTCTCTTTGATATGAATGAGATTTTCCTAAAATTAAAGTAAAAATAATTAAAGAAGAGAAAATTATGTTTTTGGAATGCTTGACTAGGTTCATTAATCTTAATAAAAACAAGAATCATCTAACTGTAATTTTCCTCAAAATTTCTCATAAATTAAAATATTTCAAAACTCTATATCAGTCCTTAATTAGTTGTAGAGATAAAGCAGGGGTCACTTTACAGATTAGCTTTTTAGAATATACTCATTTGTCACAAGTAGAGCCACTGCTGCTAGCAAACATCTATAGTCTCGGCAGGGTTACCTTTTCAATCATCAATGATTCAGAATCCCATCTTTTCAAGAATTATTGACCTAGAGATAAATCCATTTATATATGTATTACTTTTTTTATTTTTTATTAAATCTTAAAAGCCATTGTCCTAGTATGGTAGCCAGATAGTTGACAATGCCATTCACTGGTTAAAATTGGACTGAACAAGCTGGCTCGTGATGAGACCACTTGTCTTATAATTGTTTGCAATCATAAGCCATTACCTTGGTTTGTTTAGCAGTGTTGGTAATGTCAGCCTATTTTCCCCTATGATCATGGTAAGCAGGCTCACGATGAGACCTCTTCTCTTTTAAGTTTAAATATATTTCTGGATTATTCTCTAGAAAAATAAGACTTTTTGAGACAGGGAGAATCATTGACTCCTTAAGAGTTAAGAATGACAATTTCAGAGTTAAAGGTGCTTTGCTATAAAGTGTCTTTACTTGGTTAAAAATAACTTTTCTTGACTGATAGTAAAACTTTGAAAGATCTTAATAAAATTTTGAAATCTCAAAATGATTACAATTTGATGAAAAAGAAAATTTTCAGATTTTATGATACTTTGCCAACTTCTCGACTGGTAATCTCTTCCTTAAGTATGTCTACTTTTGTAATAAGAAAATCAAACTTTACTAAGAGATTTAAGAGGCTAATAGGTGACTATTAACAATTTTTCTCCACGTATCCTAACCATTGTTATGTAACAAAAAGACCTTCCATATAAATCATGGCAAAGTCGCCAAAATCAAAACTGAAAACTAAAAGAAAAGAAGTCTTATGCTAAAGTGAGAAAAGAAATCAGCGAACAAAAATAAAAACAAAGAAATCTCTAAAAATGGAAAAGAAAATCCAAGTCTCGCAAGATAAACTCAAACAAGAATGTTTATACCAATGTCTCCAACAATATGAAGAAAAAGAAAATAATCATGTAACCATTTATTCTTATGTCAAGTTTGGGTAAATCATACCTTGCAGGGTCGTGAGTGTTTTAGGCTTTTTGAATAGCAGTGACGATTAAAATTCAGCCACAATGAAAACTTCCTATCTGGTATCAATCTTGTTGTTTCAAAGCATCATTTTAATTATTTTCTAACAAAAAAAGATGCCTAAATAAACAAACTAAAGGTTGAGAAACTTCCTGATTTAGTTGTTTCGACGAAGATTATTGCTGCTTCTTGGAATTAAGCCAAAAGAAGAGTATGGATCTTGAAAATCAGATTTGGCAGAAGATTGAAAGATTTTATGAAGAGCTACAAAACAGAGTTTTATATCAGCATAGTTTAAAAACAAAAATGAAACTAGAGTGATGAAATGGAAATTAATGAAAGTGGGTACATGAATCTTACCATTGGATCATTGCTTTTGATCTTACCTGAAAGGTATCAGTTTCTCCAAACTAGCTGACTTCTTATTTTAATTAACATTCAAAACATAAAGAAGTCAAACTAACCAAAATCTTGTAACCCAAAATCATTATTTATTTTATTTACACTAAAGCAAGCAGTAAAATGTAAAAATGGAATGCTTAATGCTCAAGGGAGTTGAAATTAAAACAAATGCATCAGAAATGAAAATGAGAATTTGCAGTAATGACTGTTTCTCAAAACATTATTAGTTTCATATACAAAATCATGACCAAATTCAAGATGATAGAATTTAAATATGAAGATAGAAAGGTCTTGAATTCCATTTTTAATTATGGAATTATATATTTAAACTAAAATGTATGAGAAATTGAAATAATTTGAATATGCTGCAAATTGGTCATTAACTGCTTTCTTACCATAGTGGTTACCCAAGATCGCTTTTTAAAATAACACATTGTCGTATCGGATGATTCACATAACATGTTTCTTCACCATGCTTCAAATTTAATCTGCAGAACTTCACCTTTATTGCTATGCCATATATCGATTAAATGTTAATGGCTCAAAGGCATGCATTGGAAGCTATCGCATCGGAGATTGCAATGGAAAATTGCTAATAAGAACATGTGCAATGAAATGAAGCGATCTCATCATTAAAGAAACATTATATCGGGGATCAGAAAATATTTACCTTGTGTTTCCCGTATCGCAAAACGCACATCGTAGATTCAGAGAAGTGACGTGAGCATAATAAATGTGATGAAATGATTGCACTATCGGCGATGCGATGGATGATGTAGCTAATTAGCAATCGGCAAACTTTGGGTACTCGATGTAACACAGTATATTTTTGCGATGCCGATATGCGATGAAGAGCAGACCCGATAACTTTTTATGATGGGATTTTAATAACATATGGGATCTGAGATATCGGCCATAAATAAAACTGCAAGGAAGCGATTGCGATATCGACGATGCGATGAATGACATAACTAATCGGCGATTGGCAATCTTAAGCACCCGATATAACAATTCTCAATATGCCGATCTGCGATGAAGAGTGGACCCGATAATTTTATGATGAAAATTTGATAACATATCGGATCCGAGACATTGACCTCTTTTAAAGTTATGATCCTACCATTATTGCGATTGAGCGGACGCGATATTTTATGAATCTGATTTGAATTTCATATCGGGTCCGGAATTATGTATTTATCGCAATGTTGGTAAAGTCGATTATCGGAGATCGGCGATTCATGTTCATGGAAGTATACTTCACTTGGAAAGCTCCGATATGCAAAATGCAATATGGCATATGAGTAAGATAATACATCGGAGGTCTTTAATGAACAATTTGTTATCAAAGGAAATACTAAGAACTACTTTCGATGAAATCTTATGATGTGAATGGTCTTATGATATTTCTTGAAATTTCAATTTGGGTTTTCTAATGAATGAAAGCAAAGCTACAAAAATGCTTGAATTCTAATGAATCAGAATTGAATTTCCCTGAACTTGTTTGCAAATTTGAAATGAGTTTGCTGCTTACTTCAAGTTTTGAAAAGAAATAAAAACCTACAAATAAAACAGAACACAAATAAAAAATAAACTAAGGAAAAGGTGAATTAATAATGGATGAGAATAAAGTTGTAAATGCGTACTTGAAAGGAATTTGTTTGTAAATTTTACCTGATAAATATTCAAATTCTTCCTTTGATTAAAATCATCTCATTATTTATTCTAAATCTAAGTGTGCAATCGGCCTAAATGAAATCAATCATTCATGTTTATGGAATATAAAATTTACTAGAAATAAATATGAAACTATGCTTTCCTTTCAAAGTGAAACAACAATTTATCACGTCTGCTCATTCCGATTTAATCTTGAGAAAAATTTGTATTGTTATAGTGACTATTCAATAATACCTTTAGTAAATAAACATGATGCATTTTACAGCATCAGATAATAAACTAAAGGTTAAAATGAGATTAAGCCACTAACTGTAGAAAAATATCAAAACAGATTTAAATGTGTGCACTCGGCAAAATGGGCATCCTTAAGATCAGCTTTTGGCAAATTCCGAGGAAGATAATATAAACTTCATATGATTACCGTGACAGGTTAGAATGACTAATAATGATTGAATTAGAATTAGGCTTATCATAGTCAATCAGACATCTCATGGGATAATGGGATCATGAAGCTTTTATATCCTCAAATCCTTACCATATAAATTTCAAAAGAAAATCTTAGAAGGAAATCTCGAAATAAAGAAAAGTGGCTTTGAGGAAATCGATAACAAGTGCAACTTTAATTGAATTTAATCAAGACATTATTCAAAATAGGCAGAGTAGAGATATCGCTATAAGAGATTTCAAAAAGGAAAGCAAGAATTAAAATTTTTTGATAAGGAAAAATGTTCCCACTGAACATGTATGAGAAGGCTGATTGCTTTGTTTTATTTTTTAATCTACAGAACTATTGCAAATAAATTAACTACATAAACAAGCTAACTAAATTAATTCTACTCTTATTCTAACCATATACGTGGAAATGACTAGACATAGTCATATTTCCAGTGTAGCCATTTTCTCATTTTTATTCCCGCATATATGTACAGTTCAAGTGTTAGTAATAAAAATACAAATCTAACTAAACTAAGGAAATTAAATCTGAAACCAAAATGTACAGTTACTGTTAGCAACTTGATTAAAATCTCATTCTCTTGAAATTTTCTTTCCAATTCAATACCAATTGGATCACAAAAATCTGGATGGATTTCTATTAATGATTGGGAAACATTCAAAAGAGGAGATGACAGGCTGAATTGTGGATATGAGTTTTTAAATTCAAATGCCTGAAAAAAATTGTTAGTGTTATGTACAAATGTTAAGTTATTAACAATCTTCTTTGAAAGAAAAATTTCCAAATATTTTTCAAATGAGTCAATGAAAGATGAATGGAAATCTTCTAAATGAAATGGAAAATTATTAATTGAATTGAATTGTTGGCCAGATTGCAAAAATACATTCTCTTGTTGACATTGCTTTTGAAAAAATAGAAGCTCTTGATGAAACATTAGCATTGATTTAAATTGGAATATTAATGTCTTTTAATGCTCATGATTATAATATGAAACTTCGATTTCTCAATCCGGCAATGCATCAATTGAGTGTTTGATAGTAAGGTGTTCAATATGCCAGCGAAAAGTGTGAAAACTTTGCAAAATAAAATCAGAAAATAAATGTAAGTTTAAATAAAATAACTGTGAAATAAAAACTAAAATGAAATCACTATTTGTACAACTAATGTTACAGCATAATTGGGATTGTTTTGAAATGATTTCATTTTCACAAGGATTGGCCAGAATTTTGGAATTTGAAAAATTTTGAATTCCAACTTGTGAATTAGAAAACGAATTATGATTATGAGTAGGAATGAGAGTTTGATCATGATATGAATCATAAATTGGAATGTTTTCTTCAATGGTGAAATCATGAAGATAATTTGCTGCCCTAAAATGAGGATTAGTTGGGATAATTCCTAAATTGAAGCGTTCCTCATTTTCAGATGTTATTTGAATTTTCTCATGAGGATTCTCTTGAAACGAATAGAAATCAACATCCTCAATGTTAGAGTAATTATCATAAATGACTTCACAATATTCTCTACAATTCCCTTCTATCTCATCCAATATATCAAAACAAGGAGGGACAAAAATTTCATGTTCATTAATGGCAAAAGAATGATCATTAATTGCTTCTCTATCTTGATAAAAACTTAATGGTAATTCAATTAGATCAGCCTCTGTATTTTCTGAAATATCATTAATACCAAGAGGGGAAAAATTACCATCATTAAAAATATTGGGATAAAGGGAAAAATGTGAACCTGAAACAATGCATTTAAAACTGTCTCTGTTTGAGAACTCTTGTGCATTATGCTCATTGTAAATTTCAGATTGTAGATCATTCCTTTGCGTGCGTATGCTTTCTTGAAGAACGCTGCTTTGCTTCTCTGATTTTGGCATTTGCTCATCATGGAGAAATTCAGAAATTTGTACAACAGTTTGCATTTTGTTATTTACTTTGATCGCTGCTTGTACTTGTTGATTTGCGATTTGATTTTCCGAATTTAATTCAAGTTAGTTTTCAGATTTCAAGGCGGCTTTTTCTCCAAAATTGCTGTTGTTGTCTTCTTGCATTTGAATGGAAATATTTTCCAAGCTTTGTGAAACCTTTTCATCACCATTTATTTGTACACCCATTATGGAATTCTCATTTATATTGGAAGGGGATGGAACAAAGCTTGAATCAATTTCATATGGATTGGGAATGGTTGGAAGAGAACAAATATATTCAAACCAATCTAATGATTCTTCTTCCGTAAGTTTATCTTTGTCTTTAAATCTTAAGCAATTCAAATGAAATCGACTATTAAAATCATTAATAGACTCATTTTCAAACCTACGTAGATATTCAATTTCTTCACTACCTGTTCATAATCATAGCCGTCAAATTTACAAATGAAAATTGTAACAAATTGATCCCAGCTGTGAATTGAGGCAACTGGAAGAGTTCTACACCAGCTTCTGACTTTTGCCGTAAATGTGAGAGTAAAAATCCTACATAAAATGCCTTCATCAATTCCTTGAAAATCATAATTTGAAATATTTTGAAGAAATTGAAAGCCATGGTTAAAAGCAGAAGAATTTCTCTTACCATTGAATTTTACCTGAGACAAGAGTCTTACCACTTCGGGTGGAGTATTGGAGGATGCGCGTCCATGGATACAACTCCAAATTGGAAGTTTGAGAGGAGTCATTGCAATAAATAAAATATTAAAATTGAAAAGACTCCAATAGACAAAAATCTCAAGCCCTCCTTCTAGCGCCAAAAATGTTGATGCCTCGAAAATCACTACAACAACAATGGGGGATAAGCACCCGGTCCGGACCTTAAAGCAGCTCCTTTTTCGTTTGGTGTGGTGGCTCTGACTGGTTTAACTAGGTCCAGTTACCTTCTCCCTATTGCTATTGGTTTATGATGTATCTTAAACAACCAATAGACAGAGATATCAGATTACTTCTTCTTGCTGATCAGGCAAGAGAATAACCCTTAAGCTGATTTGGGTTTAGCCAAGCCACAACAAAAGTTTTGCCTCTTTGAGGAGAGGACTTAAAAGAATGTAGAATTTACTCTAAATGCAAGCTTATTCTATGATGCAAGCAAAAGAAACTAATCTAAATCCTATATTAATTAGGCAGATATAGATCTAACCCAACTAAGAGAAAGATAATTCAAGTATTGGGATTTAGATATGTCTTGTTTATAATGAATATCAAATTAATGAAGTAGTTCAATTAACTGACATTATGGATAACAAAACACATCCTCTTGAGACTTCTTAACTGAAATAATAAACCAAAAACATTCAGGAAGTAGTTCACAAAAATGATATTGATTATCAAATCAATAAATCCAATAATTGAATAATGATATGTGGAAATAGTTCACAACACATTACCAATCAATAAATCAGTTTCATAAGATAGATTTCAGAGTAAGTAGTTACTCAAAAATGAGAAATTAATCCATAAAAACAGAGATACATAATAACAAGATTGAGACAAATTACCCATATTGACAATAGTGCACAAACATGAATAAAATGACACATTCCTGTCCCCATAAATTAAAACTGATATTTGAAACAGTAGTATTAGAAATACCAATTTATTGCATCCATTTCTCTGTCATTGGTCTCCAAAAGCCCTTTACATTGCTTGAACTTCTGCCTTTAAAACTAAAGCCACAATAGTGCAAACTCTGCCCCTCATACATAATTCAAGATACAAAGGGAAAATCTTCAATAATCCCCAGATCTGATATTTTCTCTCCTCTCTCCTACAACTCTAAATTCCTATTACAGTAGTGCTTTCAGAAGTCTAAAATTGCAGAGGAGAGCAGCCCTTCATTACATTTTGCAATCTATTATTTATACTATTTGCAAAGGAATTTTGGAGAGGAGAGTTTGTTAAAGAGAAATCTGCCAAATACAATTTTATTTGTTCATAATTCCAATCTTTAATTGTTGGAGCATTTTCATTGCTTGAAATCCTTTTCTCCATAGCTCTTCTACTTTTTTCCTGCAAGAAGAAATCAAAATAAATTAAAATGCAACAATAAAATCAAAATAGCATCGCTGACATTTAAATCAAATTCAATCAAATTTTATTTAAATAAATAATTGAAAATAAAATATAAGCTTTGTATTGATGCTTGGAATGGTTTGATTGGCAAAGGATATCATTGACCAATGGATCTGCAGTTAGAAGAGGCTTTGGACAAATGAAATTGAAGAAAATAACACAGAAAATTGATTTTATTTTCAAAATTCGGAGCCTGATCTTTTGCCTGATTTTTGACCCAATAAATGATCAAATCTGTTGGTAAAACATCCTCCAAAGTGTTCTCCTTGATTTTCTCTTTCCAATGAACCATCCTGGGCCTCATTTGGCCAAGTATAACTCAATTTATGAGCCTCCAAAGTTCATGGATCAAATCTGATGTAAATCTGAAAATTCTATTGCTGGGCTAAAAAAAGAATTTTGAATTAAAGTTTTAATCCAAAATTAGAATTCTAATTATCCAATAATTATTTCTAATTTAATTCTTAATTATGAACT
>APFE030661740.1:0-14534 GCA_000404065.3 Pinus taeda | reverse complement strand
CTAATGCAACACTAAATGCTTGATGCAAGATTGAAAACTACTCTAACAAGAAATGAAAGTTGCTTTGTTTATCAAATTTTCTTTTGCCACTTACAATATTTAGATGGAATATGAGATACTACAATTCATTTCGTCTAAATACTAAAAGCAAAACTCAAGATAACATAAAACACTTTCATTCACAAAAAGGAAACTAAATGAAAAGCAAGTTCAAGAAAGCAAAACAAAAACTTTTCAAAAAGTTCACTTCAAAGTAGCAACAAAAAAGTCTTTTTGAAAATGCTCTCAACAAAAACGGACACTTTGCGATCGAAACAACAAGCAAGAAACACTTTTTGCAAGTTGACACCCTACAAAGAATGAAAACTCAACAAAAAAAATGTGTTTAAAAAAGGCTTTTTAACAATCGAAGGCAGCAAGGAAAGCTTTGGTAACAAAGACCAAAAAAGATCAAAAAGACAATTTCAAGAAAGTATGAAATGACAACTTTAATGAAACGAAGAAGTAAATGGTCATAAAAATCGATTTCGTTAAGCAAACAAAAAGTCACCAAAAAGCAAAGTTGAACACAAAGATTGATAATAATCTTTCTGCTCTGATAACTCAGAGCAGCCAAGATTCCAATCAAGAAATCTTGCGTGTTTTTAGCAAAAAGATGATGACGCTTGCAAACACAAAACAAGACCAAAACTCCTTATAATTAGAGAAAAATCGGAGTAAGGATGCTTGCTGTAACACAGACAACTGATACTGACAAAAAATCACTGTTACAAACTGACTAAAAGCACTAGACAAACTTTAGAGACAAAAAATTTATAAATCTTGAAAGTTGCAAGATATACACGACTGTCCTTAGTGCAGACTACGTGTATACGCGACTGTTTCTGAGGAAACTTGCGTATACGTGGGTTTACTTCAGACAACAAGCGTTTATACGCTTCTGTAACTAAATAAAACAACGTATATATAATATTTCAGAAAAAAAGTAAAAAACAAACTCAAGAAACTGGTAAAACTCAGAAGTCAAGAACAGACCAGACAATAACAATAAACCAGCAAGCAACTGAGCCCTGATAGGATTGACAAACACTCAAACTAGGAACAACAAGAGTGTTGTCCCCAGCAGAGTCGCCAATTCTGTTGAGGGATTTTATCCCCTAGGGCTTTTGGGTGGAACCCTAGCAGACTGAAAGTTGTCTAAACAAAGAAACATGCACACACATAGCCATTATGCTAATAAAAGCTAATTCTAAAGTAAGAAGGACATACCTCAGATCCTACGTTCGGGTAGTTCCTCAAGGGTCCAAACCCTTCTTCACGTCCCTTTCGCTCCTTTGCCCTGCAAAACCAACAATTCCAAAGAATGCAGCAGTATATGGACAAATATTTATACAAAAATCATCTTTATGTTATACAAGAAAGGAGTTAGTTATAAACTTTTAGACATCCATTCATACATGAAATTCAAACATGAACATCATTAACATAAAGAAAGAAGCATATCGGGAACAAGACGTGTTTCTTTATTAGACAAATAGAATAGTACAAAAAAGAGAAATATCACCTGAGCAACCTCTGCAGGCTCAAAGCTCAGCCTCCTTCTGGATCCGTCCCGCCTCAAGCCTCTAGTAGATCTCCTTCCAATACTCACTCCAAGATGTCATAACTAAGGGATGAACATCAAATCACAAGGAAACAAGGGTTTCCTGTATAAATGGGGGAAGTGTAGAAGGTACAAGGGTCTTCAGACCTGATCAGGGGGAAATCTCAGTATAATAACCTTTCTCTCTCTTCTCTCCTCCCTTAGGCCTTCCCTTTGGTGTCTTTTTATACCAATTCCAAAGTATTTTTTTAGTTAGGAATTGGTTGGGAACAGTTGAGGCCACGGGCACTAACAGGTGATCTGCAGGTAAAACCCACGATCTCTGCCCAAAAATAAGTAGTTTTATATTTTTTTAAGTGTTGTAATACGTATACGCGGGTTGGGTATATATGAACCCGTGTATACACGCATTTAACTAAGGGCAATGTCGCGTACAAGGAATAAAACACTGTTTTTTAGATTTTGGACCAGGTCTGGAAGGAGGGGTTGCCCTAGGCCATGAGTGCAGCATCACAAACCATAATAGTGAGATTTGGGGCTATAACAAATCGCCTACTGAAGTTTGAAGGTAAAAGACACTCAAAACTCTCTCAAATTGGTAAAATGACAATGGTAAGAAATACAATTACTTTTTTCACTTTTATGGTCAAAATAAGTCATTATTTTAATAGTTTTTAAGGTTTTTGACCTAATTTTACCATATATTATGTATTTTTGTTGTTTTTGTAGTGTTATGAGTAGGTTGAATGTTAAATGAATGACGTAATTTAGGTTACATTTAAAATGCAAGTCATTTTTCTGATCGAGTATACTTTTATCACTTTTATGAGCTCATTAAACTTACGAAAAGGAACCCCCTGGAGTAATATTTAAGTTCTTTGCAAACTCCCAAAACATGAAAATATTGTCGAGCACTTGTCTTTTCGAACTCGTTAAAGTAAATGAAAATGTGTATACACAATATAAGTTTAACCCTTTTCCAGACTGGATGGACTATTTATGAAAAATGAATACTTTAGTCGAACATGGCTAAAAGGTTCTCCTGGGTATTGTTTTACGCCTTTTTAGGCCCAAGGGACAAATTTATGAAAAGGAACATATTGAAGTTTTATTTTTGTCTCTTTTTCAAAATATCTAAAAATGGAAAAGAAGTTGAGTTATGCCTTTGCTAGGCTCGTGAACTATTAAAAAACGTTAGAATCATTAAATATGCCAGGACTGAACCACTCCTTCTCAGGGTTCATTAAAAATACTCAGAACGATTCATTTGAAGGATGAACTTATAGATAAAGCGTATGTTATCCTCATAAAGATTATAGAAAATAAAGATGTACTAACTAGAAATGGTTGGGAATTTGGGAAAACATGGCATCAAATCTATTAATGGTAATGAGTTTCTCTTGAACATGACACTCTTCCACTCCATCTCTGTGACTTCTTTGTGTTGGGGAATCCACTTGCCGCTCTATCAATCACACCTTATTGAAAGCCTTTATGATGGGTCTTTGAGTCAACGCTGCCAACTCCATAAAGTGTCGCCAATATGTTCAAGTGAAATTCCACCCTTAGTTGACATCTGATACAATAACCTTAAGCCTTAATTCATGTTTTCCATTCCTAAAAAAACTCTGCATCATCGAATTTTATCTCAAATCTTCATACTTGTTTCATGTCGTGGATGGGGGATTGTTTGTTTATTGGGGCCTGACCGATGTTTGGAAGTGTTCAACCAGACAAATCCCATGCTACTGGCCCTTTCGACAACAATTCACAGAGCGCGGACTGAAATCTCACCTAAGGTAGTAGTGGAGGGTACTGGAACCAGGTTTCTGCACCCTAGGAATGTCTTGATGAGGTCTAGATGGGTCGCGACCTGACCTGTGCACTCGCACTGCTCTGCACAACTGTCTGTCCTTCGTGTAGGTCCGTGATGGGATGCTTCCTAGATTCTTATTATTAGTGTAGTTATTGCAGATCTGATCTAATTCTTGCGGTCTTAATCAAGAATTCTATTGTTATAACCAGTGTGTGCAACCATAATTCTTAAAGAAATCTATAAAATCATAACATAAGAACAATCATACAGATTTTCTACCTGATGCACAATACTTCAAAAGAACTTATCTTATATTAATCTTTAGTTTAGTAAAATCCAATTCCACCCTATGCACTCAGTTGCAGGGATCCGTGCACATAGCTGCGAACTCTACCAGGCCTCTACGCACACTTCTGCAGAGCCTACTCTAACTACTATCAACCCCAACTCGGACTTAGAGGCTCAAAGTGAATATCGCATTCATAAACCCATAACATTCAAGATCCACCACAAATAGCCTTCTACCCTTATAGCCTCGCTATATTTATACATTCGCATGGTCCGCGGACGATGGATAGCCCGACTCACTTTCTATTATCTTACATTATTTTTGGGCAGACAACCCTTTGACTTGACTCATTACAATTTGTGCTCCATGCACTTCGCAGAGCCTTTACCATACTATTACCCAAAATTGAGGGCTTTAAGTCCCAAAACTGTTACGTGGGGGGATCTGCTGCCCAACAGGCCCCCAACACAGTCATTGTGACTTGTCTCGAGTCACTGAACTGGTGTGTTTATCTTTGCTCGCAATTCATCCCGCAAACTTTGCGATAAACTAATATCTGCCACACATTCTTCCATTGTCCAAGGCACTGAGTGATGGCGACCATTTGCACTGTCAAAGGCACCTTCCTGCCTTAGCGCATATGATCCTGCAGCTGGGTCAGCTTCCCCTCGATCATAATGATGATCATGAATGCTTCCTCAAGCCAAGGTTGGATGCGCGCTTTGAGCCCAGCTTCTCGCTGTCGTGCGATGTCCACCTGCTCCTTCAAATTCTAGGCCTCCCTCATCCTGGCCAAGCACTGAGTGATGGCGACCATTTGCACAGTCCCCTAGACATTTTCATAAGCCTGTTGCAACTCCTGAACTTCTGCCTCGACCTGCTGCAGTGTTGGTTCTTCTTGTAGTGATGTGAGTGTAAGAAGGGACTGATCCAACAATCCCATGCAGTCTTGTACAACGCACTCTATTACTTCTAATCCTGCTTAAATTGTGCAGTGGTGCTGCTCTCTAAATTTCAATGGTGTAATAGGCTGCACCTTCATCCTTAGCTCTACGATCTGCAAGTTCAAATCCCACTGAGATTTCACGGCCTCCTCTTGGGCACTACGAAATGCTGCCACCATGTGATGAATCTTGTCGGCTGCGAGGAGTTCCACTGGTACAACCAGTTCTGGTATAGTGCTATAGACCTCCTCCATAGTCTGTTCCAATCCTTGGTTATGTGCTACCAAGTCATCGCGTTGTAGACTGATCTGCTCCAGATTTCCTTTTTGCTCCATTAAGACCTGGAGGGTGCGGCCTTCCTTAGCACGGAGCTCAGCGGTCACCCCATCCTACAGCTAGTATAGGGTCTCTCATAGAAGGGCGACGAAATTCAAGCCCCAACCCCTCATGTCACCTTCTACCTCTGCTAAGATGGTGCCTGCTGGTAATAATAAAGTGTTCATTGTGGAGGCACGCACCATCTGCTTTGCTACAGGTATACCTTCCGCGAGGGTCGGAATCATCCCTCCTAACGGTCGCACCTGTAACGCCTGCAACTACACCCTAAGCTCCTCGAACATAGTTGTTTTCTCTATCATCAGCTCCTCCAGAGCACCCTTAGTGTCATCACACGCTGGTTCTCTCCTAGCAAGAAAATATTTCTCTAAGGTCTTTGTTGTCTTTGTTTTCTTGCGTGCATGTGGTAGCTTCTAGATGCACTTCCTCTTGAATTGGGTCGATTTTTTTGTAAGGTCCATGCATTCTTGTGCCTCTACTTCCCCCTACATGTCCTACTCCATGGACATTTCCTGATCCTCCATGATCTCTTCAGCGATCATAGTGGTGGTTTCTTCTGCTTCCTTGGTCACCTCCCACTGTGAGGCTGCTTTCTGTTCCTGGCATGTCCTTTCTACCATCTTAGTGATTCGCAGCTTGAGTTCCTTCTTTCATTGTTGTGCTACAATCTTTTCTAATTCAGCCAAGTCTGGGGCATGCCACTCCGGAGGCCATGCTGTCATTTCCTTGAAAATTGCATCATCTGTTGCAATCAACAGAATCTTTACCCATGTTTGATTTGGATCCTTTCGCACCCGAATATACAGATTGTGCATATCCTCCTTAAACTCAGTTGCGCTTTGCAAATTGTTGCATACTGTCGGGGATAACTGCGGTCTACAGGAGATCCATGTCCAGATACTCGCCTCCATAAATATCCAAAACACCTTGATCTTACGAACCCTCCAGGTGTCTTTTGTTGCCAAGAGTGAGTTATATCTCATGGCTTCAGGTAGGTTCTTCTCAATGTTGGGAAACTGGCTGCCCTTCAGCAGCTCCCCTACAACTAGCATGATCGATAGGAGCAACCATGCATAGTGGAAAGTTTTACCCTTCTCCCGGGCTTCCCTACAATTCATCAAGAATTCATCGCAGAGAAATTGCACCCAGTTGAACTGAACCCCTTCTGCACACTACTCTGCAAGTGCAATGACAAATGCGGGCACCTCATCTGCGCAACATTTTCACATGAGCTTGCCAGCTAGTAACTGGGTGGTGACGTGCACCCCTCAGTCTTTGATACATGCTATGACATACCCTCACTTCCTCTTCTCCAACTTAGATTTAGCCTTCATGGATTCTGCGAGGCCCATGTTGCTACTCGTTCCTATTAGGGCTGTAGGATTGTTTCCTTTAGTAGGCAACTAGGAAATCCTGTGTATTAAATTGGTCATGATGGGAATCGGTTCCTCCAACTAGAGATACACATCATGTACTAGACATAGTAGCTGTCGAATAACAAAAATTGTGATGGTCACACTGTGGTAGTGGGGTATCCACCTTAGATGAAGTAATCCCACCTTCTCAACACCCCCTAGCCACTTCTGCTACAGTAACTTCTCTGGGGCCAATTGGGGGAATTTCTCACTGTCTGCGAGGTCCCAGTCTTCGAACTTGATATTTGGTATCCGACCCACAGATAGACCATTGAACCTTATTCATCCAGAAGAAGCGGGGTCTGGAGCATGCTCTTCGTGGCCTCCAGGTCCTTTGGTATCTTGGCTGTCCCTTTCCACAGGGAGATGTATGGTGTTACTGCCGAAGGTACCTGGGAAACATTTTCCTCTTCCTTGTCCTATGTTTCAGTCTGAGTGATCAGGGCTTGTAAATCTTCCTCTTCCTCCTCAGTTTCAGGGGTGACAGCTTTTCCCTTTTCTACTACTGACAATTTACTGAATCGCGGTGATACCCTGACTGGCCCCATAGTCTACTTCTCTTTTTGGGTTCGTGGCGTGCGTGGAGACTTTGGAACCTATGGAGCAGTGGTCGCTTCACCACGCTCCTCCTGGGTCAGATGGGGATCCTCCGTGAATCTCACTATGGTTCTGGCTGACACGGTTTGTATCCTAGATTCATTCGGGTTATTACTTTGGTGCTTGCTACTCTGTACTAGTTCGAGTCTCAAATATCCAAGTGTGGGCTTAGGGCTACCCCAAGGGACTTTATAGGAACGTTTGAATTTGACTTCGACCATTCCCTCCACTTTTGAGTCATTAATATCTTCTTGGCGGCAGATCTTCCCGTATCTAGCTCTAAATTCCTGTCATAATGGCACACCGCCTGCTCCTTTCTACTATAAGTCCAACTTCTTGTCATGAATAGTGAAATCAATGGTCACCTCCCAGCTTTCCACGCAGCAGCGCAACCATTTATGCACGACTGCGATCCTGGTGACCTACTAGCCCTGCGTAGAACCTCCATTCTGCGCAGCTCTCCTGCAGACTTGTTTATAGTCCCACACCTTCTTTCAACTGCTTGGAGCACTGAGACTGTGCTTTCCATAGCTAGTCAAGTGGTCGCACCCCAGGTGTGAGATTTCAGCTTCCCTACTAGCTCGAGCTGCGGGCACCCTTCAGCTACCCTTGTGTTCATTAGTACATCTCGTTCTGCTTTATATGGTGTGCTCCCTTATTTGGTAAAGTGCGGTCACAACCATAATAGTAGGGTCGCAATTGTTTCTAATGTAGTAATAGGGCTGGCTAAGCGTGGCCTTGTCATGCTTAGTTCCACATGGCTCGCTTGTGTGACTCCGATTTCTAGTTTGCTAATTCCTTCACTCACTATGATGCTTTTCCTCCTCAGCCATGCCCATTCTTCATCGAGTGCATGGAGTTTCAAACTCCCTCGCTAAATGGATTCCTGTATCTATTGTATTCCTTTACCCTGGTTCTCATGTCCTGTCTGAACTACGGGGGCTATGGTCTTGGGAGTTCTCTCCGTCCTCTTGGTTTCATCTTGCCTCATAAACGATAGGGCCACCTTCGCAGTCCTATTTTCACTTATGGTATTATAGTCCAATTGAGCTACTCGTATGCGCAAATTCCACTGGGTTCATTTTATCAAGCGAATTGCAGCCGGAATGCGTCACCTTCCCTGCTGCCGTGTCGGGTTTTGATGCTTGCTCCATAGTTGGAGAGGTGGTTGCACATCATACGTCTGCATCCCTCACCGTAGTTGGACATTCAAACCACTTCATCCTTACTTCCTAGATCATGTTCGATGTTGGGGACCTTCAATTCGTACACACACCCGCCTTCTATATTCGCGCCAGTTCCACCTTGTCTTCTACGGTGTACTCCACCCTTATGCCATGGTCGAGCGCAGCACCTCTTGTTGCACTCCATGCCACTTTTGTTCCAGTATTACCTTTTCACAGTGGTCTACAGATTCCTCAACATTTGTTGCGCCCTCATTTGTTGGTAGTTCCCTTGCTTAAGTCGTCATGCATCGTAGTGATCTCACCATCATATTACAATTCAACGTTGTTACCTCATGCAATCGGTTCTGCCATCGCTCTATTTCTTCATCTGAATCCGACGTACAGGAACTGTTGGGCTCCCATGAGATTATTCTGTTCATCGTGGGATTCACCCAATCCTAGTCTTATGCTGTCATCTAGTAAATGCAGTCTAGTTCATCATCACTGTCCTCATTGTGCACAGGTTCAGTGTAGCGCGTTCCTTCACCTGGATCTAGTGGAACTATTACATGGAGGGACTTTTCCTCGAATATCATTTTTTGTCCCTTTAGGTTGATGAATCCATTCATGTCCTTGGCCCAGTCTATTCCTAACAATGTGGGGTATGGGTTACTATTATCCACAATTTCTATTACCTCAAAATCTATTTGTGTGCTCACACCTTCAATGTCCACTGTTACTCCCTGCAATCTCCCCATGGGCAAGACCTTTTGTTGGTTCACCCTATGTAATTGAAGAGGAGACCATTGTAATGTGGGCCTGTCCATGTGTTCCCAGGTCTGTTTAGGTAGCACATTCGCATCCAACCCTACATCCAGAATGACCTGATCCATCTCATAATCACTAATCTATGTCATCAATCGCATTTCCTAACCTGGTGTGCAAAGCATGATTGCCTAGTTTCTGGACCATGGGTGGTTCACCCAACCCTGCGCACTTAGTTATCAGCTCCTACAATTCCTTAACTACTTTATTGTCCTGTAGTAGCTTCATGCATGTCTCTAAAAAGGTAGTTAGCATAGAAAGATCCATTTCTAGCTCAGTTTGATCCTTTCTACTTGAAGCAGAGGCCTCCATGAAGCTCTTCTTAGCTTCGATAAATGTCTCCTTTGTGCATTCCAAATCAAACTTAGGTTGCTTTGTAGGGACCTTGCGAGCCATGTATTATCCGCAGGTTTCTCCCCCTTATCCTCTGTTGTGGCTGCACCGATTCTGAGCACCATGTTCACATTGGGGTCCTCTTCGCGCGGTTTAGCCCTCATCATTTGGTGTTATGTGTTGGAGTAGACTGAAGCACCCCTTTTTCACGCATCTGTGTGATTAGTGTGGGGAAATCTACATCTTCATGATCAAACTGGTAACAGTACAAGAAACATGTTCTAGTTGGGTTCGTACAGTCATGCGCATAGTGCCCAGGTCTTCCACAATTGTAGCAGATTAACTGTCCACACCCTCGTTTGGGTCCCATTCTTCCTCGTCCTTGTCTGCATCCCTTGAATCAACCATGTGTTATTGCTGCAGTTCGATCTTGACCTTGCACCTCAGCCTGCATCCTGTAAGCAGGTGTTCGATCCATTAGCAACTCGTAGCTTCGGCAGTTTCATTCATCGTGGTCCATCGATCTACAAAAATTGCAAAATAGCTACTGGGGGGTTTGTGTAAACTTCTGCAATAGATGACAGTTGTCCATTGTGTGCTTTCCTCGCACTTGACAGATCGCGCACTAGAGTGTGAGCACCGTGCTTGGCCTCGCCTGTGCCTCTAGTCTCAACAGCATTGGTCCCCCCTACCAAATAGTTCACAAATATTGGAAAATGATCCTTATCGTGGCCCTCGCCTTTATATTTTATGCACCACACTTCTTCGTGCGCTTCTGGCTCGGGTGCCCTATCCTGTTTCAAACTTTTCATCTCCAAGCATAGGTTTTGTAGTTGTGCATGGATTTGTTGTACTCCCAACCCAGGATCCTGTATTGGAGTTTCATGTAACCTCGTTGCTCCAATTCTTCTGCCTGGGTTGAAATCCTCTGCTGTGATAGCACCATTCTCATATGCGGTGTCAAAGATGCCACAAACCACATGCGGTGTTGCACATTTGTCAGTGTAATGTTAGCCTCACGGATCGTGCTCTTTAGTCTCTGGTCCAGATCCCAAGGGGTTTCACCTAGAAGCAATGTGATCTCATTGAATCTAATGATAGACTATGTCTCTTATTTAGGCCGACTGAATTCTTTGTTTAATGCAATCTGGATTTCCACTATCCCGACATTTGGATGATTATTCGAGCACTTGATATACCAAGTTAGTACGTAATCCTGCAACACACTTACCGAGGTGGCCTTTTTAATGTTATCATTCGTAACTCTATTCACTTCCCACGCTACTCTTACTACGAACCAAAACTGATCTGGATCTTCGCTTCCTACTCCTTTGAATACAGGCAACTTGATCGCACTCACCATGTTAAACTTCTGGTTTGGTGGAAGTGATGTGGGCGAAGATGGAGGTGAAGGAAGTGACGCGAGTGGTGGTGTTAGCGGGGATGATAGTTGTGGAATGCGTTGCCTTATCAAATTGACCGCACTCCTTGGAGAAGCCCAAGTGCGCTCTTCCTCTTCCTCTTGCGGAGGTGAAATTAACGGACTATTTCCTAGCCCTTCAATACCCTTGTAGGCCCTGTTGCTCTGTGTCATTCGACTCATTAATGGATTTGCATCACCTGTTTTTCGCATAACAACATCTTAATCCAGGTATTCAGGGATTTGATATACTTACCTCATGGTCCCTTGAGAAAATGCTGCTCATATTCGCTGTAGCTAATGGTTGTGTCTGTCGCGAACTCAATGATAAACCCTCCTATTATCTGATCCAGCCAATGATCTACTACCCATGCGATCCTAACTTCAAATGCCTTTAGTCTACGCACCAACTTTGTACTCCACACTATTGGTTGATCAAGTTTGCACCTTCGTTGACTATCAACTAGCCTCGAGATCTAACGTTATAGTTCTAATGAGAAGGTCACGAAGAAGATCTTGTGGATCTCCATATATATGTAGTGATCCATCCACCTCTTCTCAGATATCTACGGGGTTTTATTTTCCTATACCAAAAACTCGTGTAGCTTCTTATCCAACCAATCTTCAATCTCTATCTTCATAGGGTTCTAGCATTCCGACATCATACATCCCTTAGGTAGATCCTAGTCCTGGCAATGGAACCATTTGTTGGCTTATTGGGGCCTGACCTTGGTTTGGAAGTGTTTAGTAAACAAATCTTGTGCTATCGGCCCTTTCAGCAATAGTCCGCAGAGTGCGGACTGAAGTCTCATTCGTGATAGTAGGGGAGGGTGCTGGAACCAGGTTTCCACACCCTAGGGATGTCTTGATGAGGTCAAGATAGGTTGCAACCTGACCTACGCACTCGTGCTGCTCTGTGCAGTTGCCTATCCTCCGTATAGATCCATGACGAGGTGCTTCATATATTCTTATTATTATTGCAGTTATTGCATATCTGGTCTAATTATTGCGGTCTTAATCAAGCATTCTATTGTTATAACCAGTGCATGCAACCATAATTCTTAAAGAAATGCATGAAATCATAACATAAGAACAATCATACAGATTTTCTACTTGATGCACAATACTTTAGAAGCACTTATCTTATCTTAATCTTCAATTCAGTACAATCCCATTCCATCCTATGCACTCAACTGCAGGGGTCTACGCACACAGCTGTGGACTCTACTAGGCCTCTATGCACATAGCTGCAAAGTATACTCTAACTACTCTCAACTCCGACTCGGACTTACAGAATCAAAGTGAATATTTCATTCATAAACCCGTAACATTCAATATCCACCAGAAAATGCCTTCTATCCTTAGAGCCTTTCTCTATTTATACATTCCCGTGTTTCGTGGACCATGGGCAGACTGACTCACTTTCTATTATCTTACATTATTTTTGGGCGGACAAAAACTTTGACTTGACTCATTACAATTTGCGCTCTGCGCACTTCACGGAGCCTTTACCATACTATTACCCAAAATTGAGGGCTTTAAGTCCCAAAACCATTACGCGGGGGGATCTACTGCCCAACAGGGATACATTAAGGCCCTCCTGCAATGGGTTGCTTCCTGTTGACATCAAAGGATTATCCAAGAAGTTGAATTAGAAACTTTGTTCTGTGCCTTGGACCTTTCATACCTCAATGGAAAGTTTCCCCGCTTTTGGTGATAGGTTCTCATCATTGACCTTTAAATGAAATATTCCATGTGGTTTTCTACTTCATCTCATTTATTCAAACCACGTAGATTGTATTGTAGTACCTTGAGGGTCATTTTCATTATCAGTGTTTCCTCTCACATATATTAATGGCTTACCTTATTGGTTGGTAATCAGATTATGTCTACCATGTTTGAATTCAACACATTTATTCACATCCTTAGACTCATACTATTAAGTAACAAGGTAGAATACCTTGAATCTAGTTTCATCCATCTGGGTTGTGATTTCAGGATTCATACAAGATTAAAAAGTGTGATGTCTATGATCATTCATAAATCTATCTAAGAAATGTCCACAATATGTCATCGATGGATGTAATTATGGTTATTGTACATGTACATGTAAATTGGCTTATATGATGAGTATGGGTATGTTTACGTCAACCATGATATCACGATGATTATGTATTGTACAAAAAATTGATGATCTTGACCAATTTATTATTGATCTTGACTTGTCACATGGTAAATCACTTGAGTCCTCAGCCACTACTTCTAATTTTATACTTTATGAGGCAATATATTACAAGTTGTTTTGTCACATCCAATTAGAAGGCCTTGAAGCTGGATCAATCAAAATCCATTGACACTTTGCATTCATCCCCTGTAAAGAAAAGAACATCCTCTCTAAAAAAGTTCCAAGAATTCTAGGTTAAACAACTCAAAACCATAATTTTTAGCCCCATCACACTTTGCCTTCATGCAAATTTCATTGTTGTAAGTTGTACACAGAGAACCTGCATTGTAAATAAAACAATTGAATGTTCTCTTTCTAGAAGCTTCCAGAGAGGTTTTAACCATTTACTGTTGGATTATATCTATAAATCCTACACTTGAGGTATTATCTCTTATCCATAAAACTTATCCTCCATCTAACGTGGATTTAAGTCCTAGAATGATAAATCCCAAACGCCCTCTTTTACCTTATAAATTCACTACCTCCCATAGACTCTGGGTTGGATTTTGGGGACTCTTAGTTATGCCCTTGTGTTGTTGTTGTGCTTAGGGATCCATTATCCATCTATGGACTTGAGTTGTGATTGAAGGCTTTCTTTGTGGAAAAGGAACAACAAGATAGGTGGGAGACATCTACAAAGTTAAGATATGAAAGGGTTGTACCTTCTCCTACATTCATTAATACAAAAAGTGCTTTGCTTTCCTACACTTATGTCTCATTTAATGTGTATGTAGAACAATGCCCTATTGACTCATTTTTAGAGATGTTAGTATATTCTATTTGTATATTTTTGTTCTCTTTCTTGTTTTAGTTATTTTGCAAGTTCCACTTTTAGCATTTGGAGTTGGAGCTGGAGTTTACAAATAAGGATAAGAGGAGATCTTGCATTAGATCCTAGGTAACTCTTTCTTTCATACTAACTCTTTCTTTCATACTCTAAAATTCTCTAAGGAAATCACATTCCTTTTGTCTCTATTGTTTCTAGATAAGGCCACTAGATTTAGGGAGTTTTCTTCTATCCACAAAAGGAAATTATGTTGAGGGACAAACTCTAGTCTATGCAAATGACTAGATATCACATAGTGCTAAGTTACTTGATCAAAATCACTCACCTATGTGATCAAATTGTAGTAATGGAGGAAAGGGTGAATGATGTTGAGTTATTGAATGTGGCATTGAATGGTTTCCCAGTGATGTGGATCCATTCATCTAATGAATTTGTGTTAGAGAGAACTATCACTCATTTGTTAGGATATGGCATGCCTAAATCTAGGAGGAGATGAGGAAGCAACCAAAGGCTAAGCCCAACAAATAGGAAGAATGAGAGTTATTCGACAACATGGAAATGTGGGACTCGATGTTGCATGTGGAGTTTGAAGCCAACACCAACTTGGGTAAGGAGGTGTGCTAAAAGTAGAGGACAAACTATGCATGCTAAAATTTAGGAGAATTATTCTCCCATTCTTATGATAGAGAAGAAGGGGTTTTATGTAGCATTCTAGGATGGGAAAACATTGATTAGGCCAAAGTGATCTAGCTTTGATGATCACCATGTCATTAGGGTTA
>APFE030661735.1:20695-31626 GCA_000404065.3 Pinus taeda | reverse complement strand
TCAAGTTTGGTTGTGCCCTTCAAGAAATTCCCTTGAAGTTTTGAGGGTGCCACACCTAACAGTTTATTTGTGATGCCAAGGGTGCCAAGTTGGTCGTGCCCTTCAAGAAATTTCCTTGAAGTTCCAAGGGTGCCACACCACTTGCCATTCAAGCATTTAGTGGCTACGAGGGGAAAGTATAGGTGCAACAATAGAGACCACTATCATCTCTTATGTTGTCTGCTATAGTGAGACTAATGGTGTCGAGGATCAAGGAATCCGCCTTGATGCGCACCCCCCGGTAAAATCCTCATGAGTGACCCAACTTTGGGACCTGCCCTAATGACATCATGATCTTCAAGGCAAAGGTGTTTCAACCTTTCCAGCCCAAGTCACGGCGGGAGTGCTAGTGGGTGAGATCAGGAACACTGCCTCACCCCTCCCATGCAGTTCCATCCAATTGTACAACCCCATCACCCATATGTGAGGCATTAGTCCAAACAACAAATCTGTTCCTGCAACCACTAACATATCTTCAGAATACAGATAAACATATGTAGTAGGTTTCAAAATTGACTTATAATTTCAAAGATAAAATAATATAATTTTTTCATCAAACCAGGTGTCATCAACTCGTCATATGCGAGTGCCTTTGGTGGTTTCTGCCATACTCAATAATCATCAATAACAAGGTTTCTCGGTGTTAGTCGTTGTCATAATAGCATCATCAACATCACTTAGTCATTCGCATCATTATTCATTGTGAACCAGAACTAATGCAAGTAGGTAACATAGGGGACACATCATCATGGCTATCATCATCATAACATCAATGGAAACATACATATACGTCAAAGCTATCATCATCATGATATCAATAGAGAGAATACATATCCTTTACTGCCATCATCATCATAAATTCAATAGAAACCAAACATAACCATTGATGCTACAATCATCATAATATCAATAGGGAACATGCATAACCATTAGTGCTACAAGCATCATAATATTAATGGATAACATACATAAACATCACAACCACTAATAATAGATTCATGTGTCTGGATCCTCAACCTGAGGTCCTCAAGAATAATGTGTGGGCCTTAGGGCTAAATAAATGTTAATGTCACATCATTGTCAGTCAACTAGAGCGGGGCACTACACACACCCCCTCTTAATAATAGACTTCATCTCGAAGTCCTTGGAATAAGGAAGGAAAATGGTGACGAATCTCCTCGGCGTCCTCCTAAGTAGTTGAACTAGGACTATAATTGTCCCACTTGAACTTAACCGTCATCTAAGATGCAAAGTTCGTTGGTCCAGTATGAGAACTGGTTTGGCCATTATTGTTCCCTTGTCTGAAACCTGCAAATGACCAAAGTTAATAACATGTGAAGGATTTGAAATATCATGACGCAAAAAAATTAATATGAAACACATCATGCATACGCGCTAAAAATGGAGGTAATGCAAGCCTATATTCCACCAACCATTTCCTTTCTAAGATTTCAAAAGGTCCCACAAATCGTGGAGACAATTTTTCTCCCTTTCCAAATTTTATAGAGATTTTTTTTCATTTTTTTGGGGAGGGCCTTAATTTCAGGAACACCCTATCTCCCACTTCATAACTTCGGTCTATCTGATGAGCATCAACATAACTCTTTTTTCGATCTTGTTCTTATTTTAGCCTTCCCCTAATCATAGTCATTTGTTATTCCATCTCTTGCACCACTTCTGGTCTTATTAATACTCAATCCTCTAGTCGGTCCCAACTGAGAGGTGTTTTGCAAGTTCTTCCATATATGAACTCAAATGGTGCCATCTTGATGGAACTCCGATAACTATTATTGTAAGAAAATTCCACGAGAGGTAAAAACTCCTCCCATCTCTTTTTTGGTCCATCACATACATTTGAAGCATGTCTTCGAGGATTTGATTAGTCCTTTCTGTCTTCCCATCTGTCTCAGGGTTATAAGCAATGTTGAAGTTCAATTGGGTTCCCAAGGCTTCTTGGAAACTGGTCCAAAACCTTCCTGTAAACACTGCTCCCCAATCAGATATGATCTTCCTAGGCACTCCATGCAATCTTATAATCTCATCAATAAAAACTCTGGCTATTTTTGGTGCCTTATATGTAATCTTAATTGGTATAAAATGGGCACTCTTGGTCAACTTGTCCACCACTACAAATATGGAATCATGTCTTCTTGAGGTCATTGGTAGTCCCACAATGACTTCCATTGATACAACTTCCCATTTAGATTTTTGTATCTCATGGGGTTGCAATAACCCTGTTGGATGTATCTATTCGGCTTTTACTCGTTGACACTCTAAGCATCTTGCTACCAAGTTCATGACGTCCTTCTTCATCCCTTTCCAAAAGAAGAGTGGTTTCAAGTCTGCACTCATCTTCTTAACACCAGGGTGTGCCATGTATACTGCAAGATGTGCTTCATTCAAGACTAACTATCTTATATCTTCATTCGGTGGTACATATATCCTTCCCCAAAATCATAGTAGCCCATCGTTATCAAGGGAGTATTATTCATATTTTGGGACCCTCATTTCATCCTCCCTCAAACTTTTGCTAACCTCCTGATACCAAGCATCTTTAAATTGTAAATCAAGCAGTTTCTCCCTCAAATTTGTCTTTATGGGAACCACTAAAAATATCTGAGGTCTCCTACTTAAAGCATCAGGCACCCTATTTATTGTTCCTTTTATGTAAGTGATATCAAAATCGTATTCACTAATTAGCTCAAACCACCATCTTTGTCTTGTATTTAAGTGGTCTTGAGTGAATACGTGTTGTAGTCCACAATGGTCAGTCCTAAGATCAAACTTCCTTCCTAGAAGGTAGTGTCTCCAAACCTTTAGTGTATAAACAATTGTTGCCATTTCTAGATCATGGGTTACATAGTTTTCTTCGTGGGTTCTAAGTTTCCTTGATGCATAATCTATTACTCTACCTTCTTCCATCAACACACAACCCAGCCCTTCCTTAGAGGCATCAGTACAAACCAAAAATTCTTGTTCCATATCCGGCACCTTCAAGATTGGTGTTGCTGTTAATAACACCTTTAACCTTTGGAATGGCTCTTCACATTTTTCAGTCCAAATGAATTTCTTATTCTTTCTTTGGAGCTCCGTAATGGGGTTGCTATCTTTGAAAACCCTTCGACAAATCTAAGATAGTACCTTGTCATGCCTATGAAACTTCGTATTTCATGAATATTGGTTGGTGTTGGCCTTTCCATGATGGCCTCGATCTTTATCGGGTCTACTGTGATACCATTCCTAGAGATAATGTGCCCAAGATAATAAATCTTGGTTTGGTAAAAGGAACACTTTGAAAACTTCTCGTATAATTGGTTTTCTCTAAGACATTGTAGAACTATCCTTAAGTGCTCTTCATGCTCTTCTACTAGAAAGTTGAGGTTGCCTTCAGAGGATATATATATATATATATATATATATATCTTTTGGATTCCAATTATCTGATTTCTTTTGGTACGAAAAGATTGAAATTCATTTCCGTATACAGATCTTCAATAGCCTATCATACTAATATTGAAACTAATTCTGGTATGTTAACAACATTGCAATTGAACTAGATAAACCATGAATTGCTGCAAAAGTTACAGTATGAAGTTAATGGTTATCTTATAGCAATAATCGTTCTTAAATATTGGTATGGAGATTCGTTTGTTTGTGTTTGTGCATTTGAAACTTCCTGTTGCTTACAGGAAACAATATGAAATTGACTACTGAATGCCTATAGGTAGGAAAGACTTTGCCAGGAATTGAAATATGTAATAGTACTAAAGAGTCATTAATACATTTCGATTATAAATTTCCTAATCAAGTTGTAAAATAATATGTCAGGGAACTATTACAAACATTCCATATATTGCACATTAATGGAGGAGTGTATGGCTTTATTATAGCTATTATCTTAATTGATAAGCCATTAATTCAATAATTTTTATTGCTAGAATTTAGAGTTGTGAAGCTACAACAAACTCTTTTGCATTTAGGTCCCAACATATTAGGCCAAGTAAGGTGACGATATCATCTCACTTTGCAAGAATATATAAAATAATCTGTTAATATAAAATCAGATAAGATTTCAAAGTAATTAATATTTCAAAATATATGCTTAATAAATTAAAAATGTTTATTAATGCTTTTATTATATATATAGTCTATATATATATATATATATATATTATATATATAATATATAATATATATATATTATATATATAATTATATATATAACTATTGAAAAAAAAACAAAAAGCTTTTAAACTAAGAGGAGAAAAGCAAAAACCCTTTACAATATTCACAATTTCCTTTCAAACAAAGACCAAAAATATAATGATATTCTATCAATATTTTAAAATATAAATTAAAATTCTTTAAAAATGTTATAAAATAAAAATTTAAATTATAAACCATACATAAAATATCGTAACTTTTAATAATTTCTACACTTTTATCTTTATGAACATATTAATAGTAATAACGTTTACTTCTGGAAAACAAAAATACAAAACTCAGTACATTAACAAACAAATAGAAATATAAAGGTTACAATAAGCATAGCTAACATGAGTTGAAATTGTTGATTGTCAATCAGTTTACTCTACAGGGAATTAATTATGTTATTTCGAAAAGGACAACACAGGAAATGCATCAAGGAAGTGAAAGATAGAGTTTATGAAATGAATAAGGAGATTTGGAATGCAAAAGAAAACTTTATAGGATTTGTAATGTTGAATAAGAAAGGCTAACAAATGTATGATAATGCTAAGCTTGATGATATTCACCCCTTTTTATTGTATGTCTTAAGGCCTGCATGACAAGGAAATAATATTCCTAGTACTTGTCTCTTGATTCAATTATTTTGTAATAATCATTTTCCGAACTCAAATATATCACAAGAATTATTGGTTGTGTAACCATACTATGCGAGTTTTTTATCAATATATTTTAATTCTATGGTAACTGTTTTTTTTTAAGTGTGTGCCTCATTTCCCTGTTTAATAAAAATTGAACGTGCCATTCCAAAACCTGTAACCATTTCTGAGACCAATACAGTTTCCAGGGTCTATGTGACTCTGCTTTGCATGTTTTAATAGAGATATTGTCATTGATGAACGAATATAATGACTGGCTAAATGAATTTCAAAAGCATCTAGTTATGTTAGGGTTGTAGTAAAATCATCGACTTATATTCCTTAGAATCTCAAAAGACATACAAGTTAAGAATTGAAACTGATAAGCTGGTACAATGCATGTGATGAGGGAAATACTTCCAAGCTAGCAAGGAAAGCCAACATCTAAATTTCTCAGATCCCAGAGCCCATTGTCTCATTAAAAGAAAGTTCATTTACCTTTAGAAAAATAATTAAGCTGGCTAAAATGAATATGTGTACTTAGAGAACATGAAAGTGATAGTATATTGATCATTTTGAGAAAGAGAAACAAATAGATCCACTTAGCACAATGCACAATATTCAGATGAATATTAGTATTGCCATTGTTGTTGGGGACTTGAAGATACAGGGGAAAATATCAAGAGTTCAAAGCAAAAGGCATACAACTCTTATGAAGATTGCTTGAAAAGTGGGATTTCAAAAGTTACAGCTTCATTTTTTCCTTTGGTTTTGCCTTGAAAAACAAATCGCAACTCTGTTAACATTAAGAACATAAAAAAACAAACCCTAAAAGTCTAGAGAGAGTTCTCTTTTGTGTGAAAAAAAGTAAACACCAACAGTTTCTTATCTGTGGGTAATAAGCATTGCTTTATTTCAGAGAAAGCACCAAAAGCAGTATTTATAATAGATACCTCGTCATAAGCTCCAACATTAGCAGTTTTGGGCTTGTCTGGTCCACGCACGTTACTTCTATGAGGTGGTGATCAAGAACCATGTTTCCGTATTTTTCTGTGATCGTTTGGATACATTGAAGAGGTATCCAAGTACCTATCTCGCCCTCTTGCCTCCCTTGTTCCATATCTACTCAACCCTTTGTCCTCCCTTGTTCCGTCTCTGCTTGAGACTTTCTCTTTATCTCTATGCCTGCCTCTGTCATGGTCCTCAATGCTTCTTCCGTAATTATGTCACTGAGCAAAATCATATAGTATTTCAAAGCCTACGGAGGATGGAAAACTTCTATAGAAACTATAGCATGCCAATCGATAATTAGTTCATAAAAATGTCTTAAATGTGCTAAATATTAGGATAAATCAGAAGAGTTTCTAAATTAAATTGACTTTCCATATTAAAAGTAGCCGAGTGGAGTGCATAATTTATTCACTTGGTTAATGGTCTCCCAATGTCAACAAGATCCCCTGTTCAGCCCTGGTGGTCTTCCGTTCAGGAATAATAATTGTCTCGTTACCCCCAGAAATTTTCACCACAAAGCCCCACTCTTTATTCACGAGAATTTTTTTATTTTATTTTTTGTAATGAAAACTTTGGCCTACATAAATATTAAGGTTCCACTATAGCTTTACAAAATCAACGGACCTATTCACCGTGACCAAGGCCCAAACCGTAATGTGTCAACAAATTTGTTGCCTTGACTTAGCTCTTCGAAATAACTTTGAGATCCAGTCTATCTAAAAATATTGTTATTTTGTTTGTGAAATTAATATCAGATATATACTTTCTATTGTGCAAACGAGAAATTAGTGACATTTGTGTCAATTTTTTTTTTTTTTTTTTGGATTTCACCTTGTCTCTAATTCAATCAATAAGGTTTATAATCAATTGCTTTTTTGTTGAAGGTTTCATGCCCGAAGAGTCTGTGTTAGAGTATAGTTTGCATCCAACTTCTGTTACCCTTGTGATTGGCATATCTACGCTCCATGTTGTATAGATTTTGCCACAATTACAATTTTAATTCAAAAAAAAGAATCCAACTTTTTCTAGCAGGGATTTTGTGGTGCATACCAAATTGGGAAAACACCATTGTAGGGTTTCAGTATCTTTTTAGGGAAATTTCACCTGAGTTGCTAGGGCTACATCACTACGCTAAGAACAAATCTTGGGAATTGGAGGATAAGACTGTGACAAACATCAATTCGGCTGTAGAAAATGTTCAAATCAATCTTGATGTCTAACAACATTATTTCACCACAAAAGGAATCTCCACCAGACCTTATCAAGTGGGTGTATCCTGATTGGGATAATTAAGGCAATCCACATCTTAAGCGCCAAAACACCGAGAAATTTGAATCTTCAATCCAATCAATTTATGTCAAATAATTACACTCAGATCTCGAAAATCTCGCCCAAATCTCAAATGCAAAGCATTGTTGGCATAAATAATTAATAATTTTAGATTTCTGAGGGTGAAACTAATTCAATTTATTTTCTATCTACATGACTTTCATGGCACCATTTCTAATTTTCCCAATAAGTCAATGCCATGAGATAAGAAGCAAATATCGTTAGGAAATGAAATCTATCAGTTTTCCATACACAATATGCATGGCATCAAAAAGATCCATTTAAGAGTTCAAACGATGTGGGATTTGAGAGAACTAAATGCAAGAACGAAATTTGACTGCATGAAATTTAACTGCATGAGAATAGCACGAGTGGTTTCCAATGGAAAATTTCCAACGTAATGAAATCAAGGCACCTTTGGAAGTCTTAAAAGAGTAATTTCAATCCAAAATTAGAATGAAAGGACAGAATTTGACCTCAACAGAACCCAAAAATACCACTTGGAGGTGAATTCCTAGCATGAGAGATCAAGCTTTGGAGGCCACTCTCATACTTTTTTCCTAGAATTTTATACATTTGTTAATTGATCTCAGGTTCATATGCACAACACATTGGCAAAATCGATACAGGCCACTGATTTGGCTTTAAGCAGGGTGGATTAATGTTGAGGGAGAGAGTAATGAATTGGTAATGCAAAGGAAAAGACTACTCATACATCCATGATCGTACAACAACCAAAAGGTTGGGTGCTTAGGCCCTCGGATAGATTTTGAATTTTCCGTTAAAAAAGCACAGACATAGTGTTTCTTTTGTTTTGAACGGAGAAAGATCTCTGGATATTGCTCTATTCATCACTAAGATCTCATCTCCCACCCATTTCCTCACAATATAAATCATTTTTCTCTTTTATTTTTCACAATATAAATTGTTTCGCCCTTTTATTTTTCAGAATATAAATTGTTTTGCCCTTTTATTTTTTTATCATTAAATTAATGAACATAAGGTAACACCTAACAACTAAAGGATGATTAACTGCCACGCAATCCTACACAATTAGTTTTTCTCTTTTCACTTCCAAAGCCGATAGCAATGTCTAACCACAAAAAGGCTAATACATTGACAAGCAATCATGGCCAAGCCAATAACTTTAGGGTGTTGAGAGTTATGCTTTGATATATAATGCAAGATGTGAAAATGATAGAGGAATTGCAGAAATCACTCTAAACCCCGATTATCTCAACTGAGAGACACCATGAATACTCAACCATGACTACTATGGTAATTAAAACAAACATTACTAAGGGTGAAAAACAAAAATCATCATTGCTAAGGTTTGGAACAGTAATTGCAACATCATAAATGTAGTAGATATTAAGCAAAACTAGTCATGCATGCATGGGCCCATAGGTCTCAAGGGTTCAACATAGCTATGATACCAAGTGTAGGGACCAACCCTAATTTTTTTTTTTTTTTTTTTAAATACTAAAACACAACCATAAGAAAATAGCATTGGGAACTCAACAATATTGATATATAAATCTTTGCTGAATTTCACTTTATTGAACATATCATCAAATTTACATATTATTAACTAAAACCATAATGAAGTCGTACAAAAGAGTATTATAACAACATAGGAACCGTTCACCAGGAGACGAGGTTCAAACTTGAATTGTCGCTATTTTCCCTCCTTTGTTATCGGTCGCCTCCAAGTGTGAATGTTGACGTATTTAATCCTAATGCAATGACCCACCGATTGACCTCCCAACCTACTCCTTGGGTACTCTCCTTCCCCATGGAACCCCAATTTTCAATGGGGTTGTACAATGACGAAATGTATAAGCTGGTAGAGGAGAGCATTCCTTGGCTCAAGAGTCCCCTCTCTATAGTCCTCTACCACACCAAAATCACTATAGCTCGTAATCACTACTCTGGCATAGTCTCATCCATCCAATAGTAGGGTAAAAAATGTCCCTTCTCCATGTCTTTCCCCTTCTTTTATAGGAGTCCTCATAGGTGACACTTGACCTTTCATGCATAATTAATTATTTTTGATAATCCAATAGTTTGATTATTCACCCACCCATGTGTCACTCTCTCATCAAGGATCTCCGAAATTATTTACTTAAATTTTAATTTAAAAATAATAGTTTTCCTCACCTTAACAGGATTCCTATTTCTTCTCCTAGTTGTCTCATGACTCCCCTTTTTTACTCCTTAATTTTTGTTCATTACTAAAGTCAATTGATAATTCAAGATTTGATCTCCTATCTACTCCCTCATTTAACTCAAGTTATCTCATAGATGGATATTCTTATGTTGGTTGTTGCCACATGGAGGTTCTCTATATTTATCTAAAATTTAATTTATTAATCTTATTTTAATTCACCATCCTCTTCTCTTAATTAGGTTTAAATATTTTATGATTAATATTTAACCTTACATTTATGTGTCTCTTTCCCCTTTTTACCTAATGAAACTACATTATCTACCTAATATTTTCCAACATGGGAAGGGTAGAGTTTTTAAGGTAAAATATTTTATTTCTTCGTATGATCCTCTTAACCCAATTTTTATTCTTGATTCCATTACCTCGGTTTCTAACATCATTTACCCTTGATGTGAATTTACTTGGTGTTCATATCTTGATTATATATATTAATTTATTTATTTTTAATGATTCCAAGGGTGCCAAGTTTGGTCGTGCCCTTCAAGAAATTCCCTTGAAGTTCCAAGGGTGCCACGCCTAATAGTTTATTTGTGATGCCAAGGGTGCCAAGTTGGTCATGCCCTTCAAGAAATTTCCTTGAAGTTCCGAGGGTGCCACGCCACTTGCCCTTCAAGCATTCAGTGGCTACGAGGGGAAAGTATAGGTGCAACAATAGAGACCACTATCATCTCTTACGTTGCATGTTATAGTGAGACTAATGGTGTCAGGGATCAAGGAATCTACCTTGATGCGCACCCCCTGGTAAAATCCTCATGAGAGACCCAACTTTGGGACCTACCCTCATGACATCGTGATCTTCAAGGTGAAGGCGTTTCAACCTTTCTAGCCCAATTCATGGTGGGAGTGCTAGTGGGTGAGATCAGGCACACTACCCCACCCCTGCCCTGCAGTTCCATCCAATTGTACAACCCCATCACCCATATGTGATTCATTCATCCAAACAACAAATCTGTTCCTGCAAACACTAACATATCATCAGAATACAGATAATCATATATAACAAGTTTAAAAACTGACTTAGAATTTCAAAGATAAAATAATATAATTTTTTCATCAAACCAGGTGTCATCAACTCGTCATATGTGAGTGCCTCTGGTGGTTTCCTACCATACTTAATAAACATCAATAACAGGGTTTCTCGGTGTTAGTCAGTGTCATAATAACATCATCAATAGGGGTGATTTTAGGGGCGAATGTTCGCCCTTTGGCGAAATTAAGGGGTTTTAAATTTTTAGTGGGCGAATATTTTGTATCATAGTACATTTTTACAAATCACCTCAAATAGCGCACCTTATTTTAAGGGAGAGGGTAAAAAAGGTAAATTTAGCCCTTGAAATTAGGAGTTACAACCTTCCATTCGCCCATTTTCAAGAATAGGTTTTATTTAAGTGAATCCATTCGCCCATTTTCAAGAATAGGTTTTATTTAAGTGAGTCCTATGGGCCAAATACCATATTTATAAAAGAGGTATGGTAAAT
>APFE030661735.1:0-20486 GCA_000404065.3 Pinus taeda | reverse complement strand
AAAATATAAATAAGCGAGAGGTATGGTAAACAAATAAAACATTTTTTTTATATTTACTTCATAAGTCACCTTGTATTTATGAATGGTATGGTAAATTAATAAAAATATAAATAAACGAGAGGTATGGTAAACAAATAAAACATTTTTTTATATTAATACCATGCAAAAAAACATTATTAACCCTAATATTAGTATTAATAAAAATAAAATGGCACATGGTATTGACCCATGGTATTCACCAAAATGGCACATGGTATTGACCCATGGTATTCACTTGGAATGTAGCCTATTTAAATGGGGGAATTAAACTAGCATAGATCCATCTTTACTCTGGATCTACTAACCCCATGAGGTATCAAATATTGTGATATGTAAACTAGCATAAAGTGAAAAAATATTTGATCCCTCTCGGGGCTGGTGGATCAAGAGTAAAAATGGATGTTGTACTTTAATGTATGTTAAACATTTTAGCTTGGTTAAAATAAAAAATAAAATAAAAATCAACTATTAATTTTATTAATTTTTATAAATTACTAATAGTAATTTTTAATCTCTAGGTTTATGATAACCCATGGTATTGACCCATGGTATTCATGTGAGCATAGACTATTTAAAGGGTAAATTCTATCTTAGATCCATCTTAATTCTGGGTCTACCAAGTGCTCAGAGGGATAAATAGATTTCATCCCCCTAAGAGTGGTAGATGTGGAGTTAAGATGGATATAGGTTGGTTTTTATGATAATGAAGATATTATATAGACTTAGGAAATTATATTGTAAAAAAGCCTTAAGGTGAATGGTTAAAGCATAGACATTGGACAAGTATATTTGTATACTTCTCTTTTAAACTGAAACAAATCCAGGGCTAAAAGGAATGGATTGATTGCACTAGTCATCCTTCTATAACTTTCCAACATATGCTGGAGTAAACAGATTGTAATTTGGGTAATTTTTCTAATTGCAAACGGGAACATACTTGTGTATTGGTAGGGTGGTTACGAGGTCCCTAGAAGGAAGTGGAGTAAACAGATTGTAATTTGGGTAATTTTTCTAATTGCGAACAGGAACATACTTGTGTATTGGCAGGGTGGTTATGAGGTCCCTAGAAGTGATGAATTTGAATTTTTCTCGGTTTTATATATAGTATTAGGTTTTTCTCATGCTTTTTGTGAATAGCACGAGTGAATTTTATCTTACACCCACTAGATTATCGATATGTAATTTCGGTAATTTTGATTTCAAAAGATATTTTAAAGAAATGCAATGATTTCATTTGTGTATTCAATAAACACAAGATTTTATAATTGAGTAAAATATTCGCCATGCCTGGTGAGAGATTCGCCAAAAAATTATATATACATATCATATTATTGATAAAATCGCCTTCCATTTTTCCTATATACCATGGAGATTCGCCCATTTATTATACATGTAAATTTAGGGGGGGTTCTTAAAATTTTCCCTAATCAACAACATCACCTAGTCATTCACATCATTTTTCATTGTGAACCAAAACTAATGCAAGTAGGTAACATAGGGGACACATCGTAATGGCTATCATCATCATAACATCAATGGAAACATACATATCCATCAAAGCTATCATCATCATGATATCAATAGAGAGCATACATATCCTTTACTGCCATCATCATCATATTCAATAGAAACCAAACATAACCATTTATGCTACAATCATCATAATATCAAGAGGGAATATGCATAACCATTAATGGTACAATCATCGTAACATCAATGGAGAACATACATAAACATCACAAGCACTAATAATAGAGTCATGTGTCTGGATCCTCAACCTAAGGTCCTCAAGAATAATGTGTGGGCCTTAGGTCTAAATAAATGTTAATGTCACATCATTGTCAATCAACTAGAGCGGGGAACTACAACCTTGTCATCTGTGATACACCGAACACAACATTTGGGGAGATTTCTTGCACGTACTGGAAACGATATTCCACAATTCATAATGGCTTGGTAGTCCTTTTATACCTAGTTACCCTTTTATTTGATTTTGGTTATTTATTTGGTTGAATAAAATTTGGAACAAATATTTAATAAAATTCATCGTGGCAGAATTACCAAGACATTCATGTAGAATGCATGGTTTACACTCTGAATACATACATGGCCAATTGGAATGAATCAAAGAAGAGAAATTAAAATCAGCAGAATCTAGAACATCAAACCAACCTGAAACATATGGTGTTGCAAAACTTGAAACGACAAAAAATGAAGTAACTCAACCACAAAGGATAGAATTAGAGATATTTCAATCTGAACCTGAAGTTATTGAAACCCTAGGACCTGAGACCATTCAGGGTGAATGATAGATCAATATAAATTTAGAAACATAATTTACCAAACCAAACGTTGAAGAACCTGAATATGACATTTATGAGCCTGAGTCACCTTCAGTTGTTATAACTCCTACCCCTCTACTAGTTTCATCTAAAAGAAATATTATTACAACTGGTCTACCTCCCGATCTTCTAAGAATTGAAGATATTACTAAAGGAGAAGAGGAAAATATTGTATATCCTCTTCTTACTACTGGTGATCCGTTAATTGTTCAAGCTCTTCATTTTGAACCTTTTTTCGCCAGATCCTTGGTATTCAATTCCATTAAAATTTTTAGGTCAAGGTGTTCCTCATTTACACAATCCTTTTGATTTTACACCTAGGTGAATCATGTAAAAAGCTTCTCCTGTAAGTCAAACCTCATCTTTTCAGATGAGCAGACCACCTAGCCGACCTATTGTGAATTCTATGTTTATAGGATTATAGGAATTATTCTTATATGGTGGACTTTTGGTTCATGTTGTGTATCAATCACTCAGTGGAACTTTTTCAGGAGCCACTCCTTCTTCTCAAGTTTCTACTTGGTTTTCTGGAATTTAATCTGGTTTATCTACTACTAATGTAGAAATTATTGCTTAGAGCATGAATTCCATGCCTAAAACACCTTTGGCATCATAACAATACATTCATATGTTATTCAACAACACAGGTATTCCTCAACTAGCTCTAACTAGGATTAAATTTTTAGTTGGGGGGCAACCATCCTATCTTTCTCCCAGAGGGAAACCTCCTCGAGGAATTTATTCTTCATTTGTAGGATAGTCTGTTACTGGAACTTATACAAACCTTGGTCAGATACCTTAGGTCGATCCAAGTCAATCTATTATATCTCAACCCTTGATTGGTGCTCCATTTCCAAGAATGGGGAGTATTATTTGGAACCCTCCTTATGTTCAACATCTTGTTCAAGTTTCTCCACAAGTGTGTGTTTATCAACCTGTCTCAGTTACTGGATGAACTATATCACAGACACATGTTCAACAACCTATCCAGTTTACTCCTCAAGTATACATTCAACAAACTATCAATGGTATTCCTCAAATATTTTCTCAGTCTGTTGTGCAAACAACTATTCAACAACCAGTTCCAGGTATACCTCGAATACATGTCCAATATATGCCACAAATGATTGTGCAAGCAACGCCTCAGACTTTAGTTCAAAAACCTACAGAGACCATGCCTCAAGAATCTGGTTATCAAACTAGTCAGTCTATACCTCAATCTTTTACTGGTCCAACTTTCTAGTCTATGACTTAGATACCTATTCATCAACCAAGTGTACGAACAATTCAAACATTGTATCCAGGTCAACCTTACCCAAGTCAACCTTTTCAGGTCCAGATTTAAATGGTACAGGGTCATTTGTATCAAGGTCAACCTTTTCAAAGTCAACCATATCCTGGTCATCCTTTTCAAGGATTTTCATTTCAAACTAAACCTAGCATGACTTACCCTGGTTATCCTAAAGCAATGCAAATTCCAACTACACAAGCTATTCTAGGATATCTTGGATATACTCCTCCATGGGTTGGGCTAAATACTCAAGGGTATATGTCTTCTCAGCAAGACTTTAACTAACAATTACCTTTCATTGCAATGTTAGATTTATCAGATCTATCTCATTACACGAATGATCCAATTTATCATTATCCTTTTCAGTTGAAGATTCCTGCTAAATTACCAAGTGACATACTAAAATTTGATGTAAGCTTGAAGAGGATCCATCAAATCACGTAATGACTTATCACCTATGATGTTCTTCAAATTCATTAAATGATTATTCCATTAGGTTACGACTTTTTCAGTGGACTTTAATAGGTCAAGTAACGAAATGGTACATTGAGTTACCACATGATCAAGGTGGATATTGGTGGCCACCAACCTATTCCACTTAGACCTCCAGTCATTTTCATTTGTTTCCTTGTTTATTTCAGCATTTACTATACTTAGTAGTTTTTTAGGTCTTGAACTTTCAGAGCAGTTTTAACCCCCTAAACGACATTTTTTCCAAGTCCATTGTAGGCTCATTTCCTTTGGTAGTTGCCTGTGCAAAATCCTGTAGTACATAGAGAGACCTTTCCAACAAGGTATCGTATGTGCCAAACGAAGATAATATGACCAAGTTACGACCCTAGGAAGTTGGCTGCCCAACTAACCCCAACAGGGCCCACAAACTCTTGGCGTTACATCTCCTGGAGTTAGGTTATTTGTTGTTTAGAGTTTTCTTATGTTTTTCAATAATAAATAGGCCCTTGAGCTTCATTGTAACACAATTCTGAGGCATGTAGCTGCCTCTTCTTGCATCCCACCTCCTCTTGCCACTTGCGGGGAATTCCAGTGGTCGCACAGGCAAAGATAATTTTTCTTTACAACATTGTAACTCGAGATGCCCTTGGATGCTTTACAGGATCTGCAGAAGTCGAAATCCTTAAGAAAAAAATAGTTGAGCTAAATTATAATCAGTAAAGAGTAGCATTGAGGCACGAGAGATTGACGGAGCCAATGGAGGAATAAGGGACCCCACAACAAGGCGAGGGATGTGGTAACTCTGTTTTCCTTACCAAATGAACCCAATAACGAATGGCAGCGACCCAACTAGAGAGGATTTCATCTCATTGTAGTGGTCTAGTAAGTTTGAAATGGTAGAAGATGGAGGCGTGAAAGATTTGGCAAAGTGACCCAAGTTCGAATCGCATAAAAGTGCATTCGACACATGCTCTTAGTCTTTGTTTGCACTATAGGTATTTTCTTGTTTTGGTTAGAATCTTCTTTTAGTGTACCTTCCCATATTCAAATTGATTTTGAGTGTACCTTTATGTATTCAATTTGAGTCTAAATTGTTATTTCAACGCTCTTTGGTGTTCTGCTGTAATATGATAGATTGTGAGGCAATGAACTTTATTTCTCACAATTTTGATTAAATGAATGTAGTTCGAACAAAATGTTTTTCTTTCAAAAGAAAGGTGTGGAAAGATCCATGTGATATGTATATATAACAAGACATTAAGATGATGGTATCCATATGTTTCTTTTATCATCTCATGCATGTAGGAAAAGACTTTGGGACTCTGCGCTTCATTTATTCTTCATCCTCATGACTAATTTCTATGAATATCTAGTTCCTGATTTTCATGATGTGACTTAGAAAGGTCTTGGCTATCATATTGTATTGTTACTTAAGATTTCAATTGATTGTTATGTGACCTTTCAATTTTTAATTTAACATCCAATAAAAACAAGTATTAGAAGAAACATTGACATTCGAAGATTTTAGGTGGAGTCTCTATCTTTGGTGATGGGCAATAAATATCCATGGTTTATGCTCAATTTAAGCATTCAACCTCAAATGAATTTTGGCTTCTAGTTACTTTTTACAAAAACAAAAATATCTAAGGATGTTTAAATTTTTGTATAGATAATAAAAGTCAAATAGGACTAATTGTTAACACTGTGATTACAAACATGGCGGCTGCTAGGTTTTGACTTTCTGGCGTCCCGATGCGTTTCTCTTTCACCTCTATGACTGCAGGTTTGTGGTCCGTGAGTGCTGTGCGCGGCTAGGTTTCCTGTTCTTTCGGGCTCTTCGCGGGTCTGGAGGCAGTATTATTTCGCCTTGCAGCCCTAACTCGTCGGGGTCAGCGGTTGTCCAGCTCCATGGAAGCGGAGGGGTCCAGTGGGGCCCCTTCTTTCAAGCAAATAGTTCTTCAGAAGCACAATGGTGAGAGGAATGAGGGAGTCAGAATAATAGGGATAAAGAACAGTAACCAACCTGACAATGGAGACAGGGTTCAATCCCAAGGGAACACTGACAAAACCAAGGAAGCAAGGAAGGGAACAGGCCCAGAAACTGTTCACCTGACAGGCACTAAAGACAAAACCCATGCAATAAACAAGCCCTCAGAAAATAGGAAACGACAAGGGCATGAGGAAAGAGAGCTAACGGGAGACAAACAAGGAGACCCGGATAAGAAGGAGGAACCCATTTCAAACCCCATCATTGCTTCTCAAAGCAATGGGGCCTGCAAGCCAAAACAGACCAAAAGTTTACGCGTGATCATCACGGACCCAGAAATCCAAGCTTACAGGGAGTACATGACGGAACGCGCCATCATTTGCAAATTCATGAGCATATGGCCTCTGGAAAAATTTTTATGTCAATGGATAAAACTGCACTAGAAACCCCGAGGGGATGTTCAGCTTCACTTAGGAGCCAAAGGCTTCTTCACTATGGTCTTCTCCAATTTAGAAGACAAGGATCGCATTTTCGAGGGTGGTCCGTACTTCATGGCCTCAGCAGGCCTGTATATGAGACCCTGGAAGCCGAATTTTGCTCCGGAGAAGGAATCCTTCACCCAAGTCCCAGTCTGGATTCGTCTCTTCTCTCTTCCAATAGACTATTGGACCCCAACAGCTTTGAAACAAATTGGGAATAAACTAGGTTCCTTCGTCAAAGCTTCTGAAGTTACTCTCCAGAAGAAATACACGTCCTGTGCCAGAATATGTGTTGAAATGGATGTCTCCGGAGCTCTTCACGAAGGTATCTGGTTGGAATACAAGGATGAGGAGTATTTCCAGGTGATTGACTACGAACATATTCCCTTCCGCTGCCGTAAATGCCATGAACATGGGCATCTACTGCGGGACTGCCCACAGCTAAAGAAGGAGCAAGTTGCAGCTCCAGATCAGACCCACAAAGACTCAGAAGCTTTCCTCAAACCCAAGTCCAAACACAGAGCAAATAGACGAAAGAACATCAGAGGAAATGGAACAAGAAATTCCCATAACAACTCGTTTGCAATCCTTGATCCAGATACGGATTCAGAAGAAAAGCATAAAGCTCCAACCTCAGAAGCAGAGCCTGAAGGAAAAATCATGTCCACAGAGAAGGACGTACAGGATGGGAACTTCACTGATGAGGTTCAAATGCAGGAAAGAACAGAGGATACGGGGGAAGACATGGATATGTTAACCAGTGATGCTGGTAGCGAAGATCAGGAGTGGGAAAACGCGCTAGCAAGAGAAGGTTTGAATCTTCCAGCAATGGCCGAAAAATGGAAAGCCAACGGGATTGAAAACGCATCAGAGGAAGAGCTTAGAATTGTTAATGACCTCTTCATTGCTAGACAAAAAGTTATAATGGACAGGCAGAAAAACAAGTTAGGTGTAGCAAAAGGTCACAGTTCTCTTGTAAAAAGCCCCCTCTGGAAATCCCCAAGCTCGAAAAAAAAGAGAAGAAGAGGGCGAAAAACAAGTGGGGAAGCATTACAAGAGCTAGGCATGATCTTGTTAAACTCAGGGAAAATGAAGGCTCTTACAGCCTTCGATTTCTTCCTCTGAATATACGTTTTTACATGAAGATAATTTCGTGGAACGCCAGAGGGCTTAACATCCAGGCAAAACACAGGATTTTAAAGAGAAAGATTCAATGTCACAATCCAGAAATCATGTTTCTTCAAGAAACAAAGTGCAACAGCTCCAATATCATCTCGTTTGGCAAAAAGCTGGGTACCCACATGGAGATCATAGATATTGAAAGTCAAGGTAGAGAAGGAGGCCTCGCCACCATCTGGGATGCTAGGAACATCCAGATGCTCTCATCTGAAGCCAACAAGCACTTCTTGGCAACTGTCTTCCAACCCATCGGTAACTCTAATTCCTTCCTATGCATAAATGTTTATAGTCCTCAGAAATTAGAAGATAAGCTATCCTTTTTAGATAATCTACATAATATAATCAGAAGGCATCCAAGCTCGAAATGCATTTTCGGGGGTGACTTCAATATGATTACTACCCTGTTGGAAAAGAAAGGAGGCCTTAGGAAACTGGGTAGAGATGCGGAAGCTTTCGTATCCTTCATTGAATCAACCAAGCTAGTAGATGTTATCCCCAAATCAGGTTCCTTCACTTGGAACAATCGAAGGGGAGGCAACAAGCTCATAGCCTCCCGCCTGGACAGATTTTTAATCTCAGAAAGCATATTAATGGATGGCACCATAATTGAGTCAGACATCCTACCCAGTGGGGGTTCAGATCACTGGCCGATCTCGCTTATGGTGGAAGTGTCAGGCACCCCCAGGAACAAACCCTTCCGGTTTGAAAAGTTTTGGCTGGATCATCCAAATTTTCAGGAGATGGTAAAGAAATGCTGGTCAGAACCGTTGGAGGGGAGTGGATCCAAAATGTTCAATCTCCAAAGGAAGCTCAAACTAACCAAACAACACATAAAAGAATGGAACAAAAATGTCTTCGGGAACATCTTCCAGGAGAAAATAATTCTCGAGAACAAGTTGGAGGAGCTCCACAAACAAGGAATAGAAGGGAATCTCAGTGCAGAAACCTTGGAGCAGGAAAGACTGCTTTCGCAACAATGGCATAGTCGTTGTGCTCAAGAAGAAACCCTATGGAAACAGAAATCAAGAATACAATGGCTAAAAGAAGGGGAAATGAATACAAAATTCTTCCATAGAACAGCGCTAGATCGCAGAAGCAATAACAAAATTTTAGAACTGAAAAGTGAAACAGGGGAAATGCTAAAAAATCATAATGAAATATCTGCTCGGCTCACTGATCACTTCAAGCTGATTGCTCAGGAACCTCACATAAATAGGGAAAACGCTATCAAGGATCTTACGGAAGCCATACCGAGAATCATCACTGCAGACCAAAACTGGGCCCTTTGCAGGAAGATCACCATGGAGGAAATAGAAGAAGCCATCAGAAGTATGCCCAATGATAAAGCTCTTGGGCCAGATGGTTTTACTATTAACTTCTACAAGGCATGTTGGAACATTGTTAAACAAGATGTGTGGGAGGCTGTGGAAGATTCCAGACGGTCGGGAACTATTCTCAAATCCCTCAACTCCACCTTTTTGGCCCTCATACCCAAACTGAAGAAGCCAAAACCCCTGACAAATTCAGACCCATTGCCTTATGTAACGTCATATACAAGATTATATCAAAAGTCATAGCTAGTAGAATGAAAACGATACTCCCAGGTATCATCTCGGAAGAGCAATCGGGATATGTGGAAGGCAGACAGATTTTCGACAACATTCTTCTAGCTCAGGAAATGATCCACTCCCTGCACTCAAGGAAAATAGCAGGTATGCTTATGCAATTGGATTTGTCCAAGGCCTACGATAAAGTTAGCTAGAGGTACCTCGAGGCAGTTCTAAAGGCATTTGGCTTCTGCAGCTCTTGGATAAAATGGGTCATGGCTCTTATCAGATCTCCCAGATATTCCATCCTCATCAACGGAGCTCCCTCCGAGGTCTTCGCCCCCTCAAGAGGTATCAGACAAGGAGATCCATTATCTCCTTTCCTCTTCATCATCCTTATGGAAGGTCTAAGCCGAACCATAGCTAAGAGGCAAGTGGATGGTAAGATTCAAGGACTCAAGCCCATCAGATCGCTCCGGCCCACCATGCACCAACAATTTGTTGATGACACTATGTTACATGGCACTCCCACAGTTAAATAAGCGGTTGCCTACAGGGAAATTCTTGACCTTTTCATTCAAGCCTCAGGTATGGACATAAATTTCTCTAAATCTACTATTTTCTTTTTCAATACCCACCCTGCTGTTCAGTCTCACCTAGCTCGGCTTCTAGGATTTAGGATTAGCTCCCTACCTTCGAAGTACTTAGGGGCTCCTCTCTCCCTCAAACCCTGGAAGAAAGAGCTCTGGGAAGGAATCCTCGCCAACCTAAAAAAGAAATGCTCTCACTGGACCGTCCGGGCTCTGAATCTTTTAGGCCGTTTAGTCTTAACCAAAGCCGTCCTCCAAGCCATCCCTCATTATCTCCTATCTTTACTCCCTGCTCCCAAGGGGATTCTGCAACAAATCAGAAATATACAGAGATCTTTCCTTTGGAGCGGAAATGGCGAGAAGAAAAAGTGGGCTCTCGTTGCTTGGGATAAACTATGCATGTCAAAATCCAAGGGAGGGCTGAATCTTGTTGATCCAGAGGTTATCAACCGCACTTGTGGTGCCAAATTATGGTGGAGGTGGATTGAAAATCCCACTCTACCCTGGGCCAAGCACTGGAAAGAAAAATATATCCCAGACTGCGACGCTCAGGACCTCATTAGACTGCAGGATACCCCGGATGGCTCTCCTATATGGAATCATGCCAAGCGGAACAAAAATCTAGTCCAGGAAAACAGTTTTTGGGAAATTCGTAATGGTAGGCTGGCTCTGTTCTGGGAGGATGCCTAGAACCAGAGGCCTAAACTCGACTCTCCCGAACTGCTAAATCTTAAGCTAGATCATCAAGCCCAAGGCAAATACACAGTTAATCAATATTGGCAACAACACAGCACAGACAATAACTGGAGGGAATGGATCAACTTCAACAGTGAGCTCTCTGAGGACAACAATCATACCGCCCAGACTTTAAATGCAAGCATCCTTAAAAGAAAAATCTGGAAAACGGAAGAGAATGACAAACTCAGATGGGGTCTCAAAGCAAATGGAAACTTCTCTCTGAAAGAAGCCAGGAACATCTTAGAAAAGGACGAACAGGGAGAGATTCAGCAATGGTACAGCAAAGTTTGGGACAATCTCTTATGGCCCAAAATCAGAACTTTCCTTTGGCTTTTAATGAGAAACAAAACCCTAACCTGGGACAATCTTCATAAGAAAGGATTTGTTGGACCTTCCCGGTGCCCCATGTGTCTTCAACAACTAGAATCTCTAAACCATCTCTTCAACACCTGCGATTGGGCAGATCAACTATGGAGATGGATGGAAGACCTCCTAAGCAGCTCGGACCGGCAATTAGATTCAATTCACGATACTATTCTGAATTGGAGAACAAATTTTTCAGGAACGCAATGAGTCAACAGCATCTGGAAATCAGCTCCAGGTTTTCTCCTCTGGTCGATATGGAAGGAGCGTAATCGTCGGATTTTCCAAGATGAGGTCAGGAACATCAATTTCTCAAAAGACAGTATCCTTTCCAACATCCAACAACTGATTCATGCTAAATGCAGAATACACGTCAGTGAGAAACCTACAGCTCTAGATCTTCGAATTCTTAAAAACTTCCGCCTGGATGTTGGCAGTCATAACTCTGTTTTGCCCCAATGCAACCCTCAATCTCTCTTATGCGAGTCCTGGCAATGCCCACCGGATGGAGGGCTCAAATTGAATTTTGATGGGGCTTCGCGGGGCAACCCGGGCTCGGCTGGAATTGGAGGCGTTTTCCGCAATCAGAAGGGTGAAATTCTGCATATCTATTACAGAGCGCTGGGGGAAAGTACTAATAATGAAATGGAGTTTGCCGCCCTGGAACACAGCCTCAGAATAGCCAAATCCCGGAATTTCCACAATTTAATTGCGGAGGGGGACTCCTCCCTTATCATTACCACTATGCAGAAACTACAGAGAGGCATCAGGGCCAACAAAGCAATCAAACATTGGAGATTAGCAAAGGTTACGGAAAGTATCGAGGAACTCTTGCGCGGTTTGCAGGGCACGGTTCTCCAGGCGATCCGACGTCGAGCCAACAAAGTGGCGGATTACCTGGAAAACTGTGGCGTCGATAGCTAGGGAAGTGGTTGGGACAGCTGTTGGGAGGAGGTGAACTGTCAAAGTCTGAAACACAGATGTGCACAGCTGGCTCAGCAGGACGTGAACACCACCGACCAAGCCTAACCGGTTTTGGTCTTCCTGACCGGCACCGTCGAACAGAAAGCGGGAACAATAAATCGGAACCCCATTACATTCACGGCAGGATTGGACAGACGAAGAGGCAGCGCTCAGTACGAAGCAAAGGCAGATATGGGAACCATCATCAAAGATTATTCCACAAGGTTATCCGTACTAACCGTTTGAGAAACGAGTACAGGCATTCCGAGATCAGAAGCAAATTAATCAGAAATTATACTGCGCCTGCAAGAAAGAATCGCAGGATTCGTGCGTACACCCCCAGTATTAATTGCCCTAGTACCTCGTCTCCTGGCCCCATGGCAAGCCCTTCTCGGCATTCGGCCGAGGCCTCAATCTATTTAACAGAAAGATCAGCCGAGGATTTCACCACTTCTGCCATCAGTTCGATCTGCATCAATAGTAAGCGGTCTCAAAATAAGCAGTGTAATTTCAGAGAGCTTTGTTTCAGTATGGCTGAGCCCAATTGCAGATGCGCAGGCGCGGCCCAGGATCTGCGCAATGCGCAGAGCATGTATGTTACCAGGGCTTCTTCTAGAAGCAAACGAAAGATCGCTGAGCTTGAGGCTAAAATCAAGCAAGAAGAAGAAACCACGCAGGAAGGAAAAATTACTGAGGAGGTCGATTGGATTTGCGACCCAGGTACCCCAGCGAAACGCACAACTCAGCTAGTGCGCACCAAAGCGGAAAGTTGGAGGATGAAAACCCTCCTGGCGAAAGCCCTGGACATGAAGGAAGCTGCTCAGTAGAACGTGGAGAAGGAGCGACCCTCCCCAAGCGGTCCTCCTGGTTCCTCTTCCGCCAACCATGAGCAAATGGAGAGAAGACTATCGGCCATCCAGGATGGGGTAGAGTTAGTCAACAAGAAGCTAACTTTGCTCATCAGGTTGCTCAGGCAAACTATCAGCCCTGACCCGCTGGTGCAGGAACAGAAGATGAAGGAGGCCCAGAATTTCAGTTCCATGCAGGATATTCAAGACAAAGTGGACAGGCATGTCCTCGACGTGGGACTGGACATCACCAGCAGGATGGGCGGCTTCCCGCGCATGGATGGGTTTCCTTAGGCCCCTGAATCTTCAAGGCTCAGTTTTGGCAATCGCGGTCTTCCTTTGGTTGGCCCTTTTCCTCTAGTGTCTTTTGTTACGTTCGGTCTTATGTCTGTTTTCTTCTGGGTCAGGGTCCTTATGGAATTTTTGCCTTCAGTTTCGGCTGTCTAGGGACCCCGGATTTCATGCTTTTCTGTCATTTCTCAATGTTAAATCGATGGTCTAGTCCTGTCGCCCTACGTGGTGAGCTCCCATCTATCTGTCCCTCCTGGCTTTGACCTTTTTGCTTCAGGGTTGTCCGTTTCTTCAATCCCTGTTTACAGGGTTTGTAAGAAGGTTTTCGGGTCAATGTCTGCCTGTGCAGACTGGAGGTAAATATTTTTTACTCTTTTAATATAATTATCTGACTTACAAAAAAAAAAAGTCAAATAGTTTCGGAAAAAAATAAGAAACATAGCCAAAAAAAACTTCTAAAACTCAAGCAATTTAAGCATTCAATCTCAAATTATTTTTTTCTTCTAGTTACTTTTTACAAAAATAAAAATATCTAAGAATGATGTTTAATTTTTGTATAGATAATGAAAATCAAATAGTTTGGAAAAAAATAAGAAACATAGCCAAAAAAATCTTCTAAAACGCAAGAAATTGTCTAATCATTGTGTTTCCACTAAGCGACCAAGGCTCGAATGGCATAAAAATGCACTGGATATCTATTCTTGGTATTTGTTTGTATTACTAGTTTTGTCATGTTTTGGTCTAAACATGCTTTCAATGTAACTTTCGAGTTTCATATTCAATGTTTAATCGAAACCTCATTTGACAAACAGTGAGTTCAAGAAATTCAGAGCTCTAAGTTCATTTATGTGGAGCTTTCTTTCATTGATTATCGGAAAATAGCAAATTCAAAGATACTCGAAAGTGGCATGTGCATTTATTTGATATTCGTTTAATTAAATTATGTTTCAGGAAAAATTAGAATCAGCTTTTGCCAACACATCTAAATTTGTGTTCGAGGGCTGTAGCAGTGTGGACAACTTGACACACAGACCAATGTTGTCCTTTCACGATGCTGAAATGACAAACTATTTACTGTACCTCCAACTTGGCATTGAATGCAAGATTGTCTTGGTCTCCACTCCATGTGAGTTTTCAATATTATATAGTGTCCACAACAAGTTGAGCTGAAATACGAAGCTACAACAAAATATTGTTCTCATGCCCAATCAAACATTTTGGTACAAATTTTGGTTCTCTGATATCATTCACATGTTGACAATGTTGCTCATGTGACAAGTCTGTTGCTTCTATATATATAAAATTTTGGCACACAATCAAGAAATGTAGCCAGAAAAGTATTATGCTGCAAATTACATATAATGATGGAAAAATAAGAGCCTAGGCAAATTACCCAATCAAAATTGAAAAAAAATAAAAAAAAATCTAATGTTTACATTAGAAAACCTATTTTAATTTTTAGTCGCTTGAGATTTAATGTCACAATCAAACTTATTCTGAATATGTTATTACCTGGCTGCGACAGGGAATAAAAAGGTGAAATGTAGAAAAATAATGGCCATCTTAACCATACTTATAAAATAAAACGACATACACAACGAGTAGAAATTTAGTAATTTATTAGCGTTGTCAATATACCATCATAAAATATCAAAAAAGAGTCCTTCATTAATGGAATAGATCATAAATCATGTTTGTAAAAGCAAATATACCAAAGCAAAAGACGTTTAATTTATTCCCACAAAAGTGGAGATGCAAGGGGCATGAAAGAAAATATATGCCTTAAAATGTATATATTAATATCTTAGGTTTAATATTATTTCTTTGGGATTATAATCTTGGTTAAGTATGGTCCAATGCCATATTATGAAAAAGATTTTCTCAATATGAAAATCAACCATAGCCCAATTTTGCATTGTGACAAAGATTGTCCCAATATAAAAATGAACCATGGTCAACCATGTTTATTTAGTGTTTAAAATATTTATCTTAGAATTTTTATACCTTGAGTTTATAATATTAATCCATTGGGGTTTAATATTGTTCCTTTAAGTTTATAATGCATAATAGTTTTAGAATTTATCTTTTTAGGTTTATGATTCTTATAAAAAAGATATATATTAATAAATAGAACTAGTAATGGTAAATGAGATAAAACTAATAACATTAATTAATAACAATAATCATAATAATAATAAGAAGTAATGAGTAATAAACAAATTATTTAAAATGATTAATTAACAAAATTAATAACTATTTAATTAAATTAATTATAATTAATTTCATTATTAACTATATTAAAAATGAATGAATGAATTATTAATATTAATATTTTATTATTATTATTATTTATATTATTAAATTTAATTCACAATAAAGACAATAATGTTCACAGGGTATTGGATAGACATTGGTGGGGTGCTCTGTTAATGCACTCTTTGATGTGAAGTCACCAATTCAATTTCCTGCTTCTATAGGGGTGATATATTGAACATGATGGAGATGTAGTCCTACCAAACTGCATAAAAAACAAAAAAACAAAAAAATTTATTAAAAATACAAATAATATTAATTATAATAATAGTAATAATGAGAATAACACTAATAATTTAAATATATAATAATAATTAATATAATATTAATTATTATAAATATATAATAAAATAATATTACAGAATATTTGTGTTTTCCAACAACATTTGCTAATGTGGTTGTGTAAATGGTATTCTCAAACTAATCTTGTTTGGGATTGGACCACAAAGCCAACAATATTTGGTAAGGTAATTGTGCAAATAATACTTTCAAGCATAATCTTATTTGAGATTGAACCACAAAATCGGTAAAAACCAAACCTCCCCACTTAACTATTAAATATAATATAATACAACTTTTTATCATCCTTATCTAAAATTTAAATGGCATGGGAAAAGCATAGCCCTTAATGTTTTAAGTTCAAATTTTATCCGCGAGATATCTCAGATGGCGGATAAAATAGTCATGTTAATATGATAGAGTCATACTAAAGGAGGTTTTTGGATTTATTAAAGGGTTTTCAAATTTGGATGTACGCGGGGAATAAAAAAATAAAAATGGAAAATGGAAAATCATTTATTCGAATCGAAGTAAATCCGTTTCACAGGTCCATTTTATAATATTCGATACGCAATGAGTCGGTCTGCAGTCAAAGTAAGATGGAGATGTCACACTATTTCATGTATTCTCAATCAACTTTGTATATATACTGATCCAACTAGTTTGCACCAATATTTGTTGAAAAAGATTTTAATATTTGAAAGAAGGATTTTGTGTTTAGGGTTCTTTTAAATTTAACATCCCAATATCTGTATCTGTATAAAGTACCAGGAGTTTAAGTACTAAAGTTTGCACCAATATTAGCTGAAAAAGAAATGTAAAAACTTTAATATTTGAAAGGAAGATTTTGTGTTTTCGGTTCTTTTAAATTTAACATCCAAATATCTGCTCGCCTCCTCAACAGAAATTGAGAAGGTTCAAGGTACTTAGTCTAAGTTTTTTTATAATATTTTTAGTGTTTGAGTTTATATTTATTCGTTAAAATTTACCTATATACTTGCTCAGGGTAATAATAATTAGCATCTTAACCTTAATCAAATGTGCTATACTTATAAAATTAGCGGAAGCCCTCACTAATTTTATTTGGATTCTGGATTAAATCATGTTCGTAAAAGCAAATAAAAGCAAAAGACGTCTAATTTATTCCCTTGGGCTGATAAAAGTAAAGAGACAAGGGGCAATATACACGAAAAAGAAACGGTCCATCTCTCCATTGACCAAACGGTCCTCTACGTCAGGGGAATGGGGCTGGTGGCTTCTGTATTACCTTACTGTCAGGGGAGTGTGGCCGAACTCAATTTTTTTTGCTTATCGCAGATTTGAAAAGCTTCATCGTTCCTTGAATTTTGAGATGGGTGTCTCACGAAGCCGATACATACTGCACTTGTTCATTATTCATTTCTTTAGCTGCTTGGGATGGCTATGCAATCTTGCTTTCGCGCAGCTCGAGCCCAGTGAGCCCGTATCGGGGTCCGCTAATTTTCCCGATCTGGGATTCGCTATTTTGGGGAATTTTGTGGTTTTTGTTACGAGCTTGTTAAGGGGAAGACTCGACCTGGAGCTGGGCGCCAGGGATGTTCTGGCAACCCTGAGAGGCCCCGAACTGTACCCGATAAATGCCGGGTTCGGACTGACTACCTGCGAGCAAACTCCAGAACCAGAAAATCGATTTGCAAAGGCTTCTGTGGTAATGCTGTCATACAACCCGCCCAATTCATCGATGAAGCAATTTATGAAGTATATCTGCAATGCCTATAAGGTGCACTCTATTCTGCTTCAATGTTTTCCTTTAAAATCTCAATCTGCTAAACTCCTTCCTGAGATCTGTAATTGCAAATATGAATGCAAATGCATTGTATTCTGGAATGTGCAAGACATCGTAAAGGTGCTTGATCAACGGATGCCCGGAAGTCTTAAACCACTATCTGATTCCCTATGCTTACTGCCATCTCTAGAGTGCCTAAAAAATGGTTGCCATGGGTGCACCGAGGACCAGTTCAATTTGGAGGAGATTGATGAACCTGGAAGGAAGGAAGAAAAGCAGGCAGGAAAGCAGGCAGTGAAGGAAATATTTGAGTATATTTCTAGGGGAGACATGAACAAAGAGCATCCTTGTATTTGCGTTCCACTTTCTCCATCAGGCTATGATTACTGGACAAAGCTGCTGAACAGATCTTTCGGAGCTACGGGAGAATCTGACCATGCTTACAGCACTGCGTCTTTAATAGTGCCAAGGTTAACAGAGATCGCAATCAACCTTGTACTCACTGTTTGGTTCAGGGTCGATGGCCTTTCCAGCTCTCTTGTGGCAAGAAGAGCAATTAAAGATTATGTGGTAGATAGTAAGGGAAGTGGGTTTGCCGCCGGTGCTTTTCTAACAAATGGTAATGCCCAAAACAACTACCAGTGCCGGGTGTTGAACTTTAGAGGTACTCGTTTGGGCGTTAGAACCTTGTCCTATATAGTAGGATCTTTCAACCTCCTTTGCTCCATATTTTGGGTGCTCTTTGTTTCTCTGCAACCTACAAACATTGGAAAATGGTACGATAAGCACTCTGAATCGCCTTCCAAATACAGTGTTATTGTTGCCATATTGGTAGGCATTGGCATTGCTTTGGGCATGGACTGCTTACATTTGTATTTGAGTAGTGCATCCAAGGAGCCAACCGTTAAGGTCGATGAACCCAAACAGCCAACATCTACTGCTTCCCAAGAAGCAACAACAGGTAAGGGTTTGTTTGCTCCAATAATTAATGTTTGGCGTCGTGTTAAGGTTTGGTTTCAGCGGATGCTCCAGTTTTGCCTTCCTCTCCTGGTTTGCCTTCATCCCATACTCCAGTTTTGGGGTCGTCTTAAGGTTCGGGATTTGATACTCCAGTTTTGGGGTCGTCTTAAGGTTCGGGATTTAATACTCCAGTTTTGGGGTTTGAAGAAGACTTTGCTTCGTCCAAAAGTTCTGGTTCGGGCGGTGATAGCTTTGGAATTGATATGTATTTTATGTGGTAGCTTGTTATTAGGAATTTTGGGCCCAAAATGTTTTGGCAGATGGTTATATGGTGCTTTACAAGTACTAGTTTGGGTAAAGTGGGCCACTGGAAGTTATCTTTTAGGCGAGTATCCACCAGAATATGATTCTCAATCTAAGGACGAGAATGGAATTCTGGTGTATTCCTCTGCACTCACTTATGATAATGGTATTCTTGTGTATTCATCTGCTTTCTGGCTCAATGCTCTTTTGGCAGGCGTCCGGTTTCAGTGGCACTACGCCACAGATTTGAAGTCACTTAATTGAATTAAGTAAGTCCAAGTCCTCACAGAATTGTGGTCGCTCGTTAAAATTACAAAGTGTATTGTAATTGGTTCACATAATCCATGAAATGATTACTTGGTACTGGATTCTATTTATGGTGATTAATTATTATTCGTTTTTCTTAATGGTAATGTTTTTTTGGGTTAATTATATTTTAATTTTAAATGTTATTGTTTTTAATTGAGTGATGTAAGTTTAATTACATAATTGAGAGAATGTATAAAAAAGTCTTAATAATAAATTAATTTAATTTATTGAGTTTTATATGCATATTAATTGTATATTATTAGAGTTATATATTTATATTAATTATAAAAAAAAAAAAATTCCATTTTTGATTATAAATATTAGTGAAAAATAAATATAAAATTATATTTAAGTGATAAAATATAGAAATTTTAATATATTAATTTAAATTCTTTTATCTATATATAAAATTATATAAAAATAAAAAAAGGTATATTAAAGAATAAAATTAATTATAAAAAGATTATTAATTATTAATCTTACGCTTTGATAATGAAACCATTTTCATAAGGAAGTTTAATTTTTTTTTTTTTAATGATGATAATTCCATTTTCATAATGGAAGTTTAAATTTTTTTTTATAATGATTGATAATTTTTTATTTAGTGAATCATTAGTTATTCCCATAAAAGTTTTTAAAAATGTTATAATGATTGATAATTGTTTATTCATAATATTCATAAATATATGTTCAAAACATTTTAACGAATTGGAAAATGTGCTATAGTAATTCACAATCACTTACTCAATTAGTTATTTGTGGTTCTAAAGTGTATGAAAATAAATATTTATATGACTTGTCTGTTATTTATTTTCAAAGCATTTGTGATTCTTTTTATTTAGCTAGCATGTTCATAGCACAATTCTTTTCGAGTTTACTATTTTAAATTTTTGATTAATTTTTTATGGGGTATTTTGATTTTTTTATCAATTTCTTATTCGACATTTGGAATTAAATTTTACATGATATACCTAAGTGAACAAACTTGTAAGTTTATAAAGTTAGTTTGAGAAGATTTACAAAATAATATGGTGAATTTAGAAAATGATATATTTACTGTATGGTAAAATTATAAAAAAAAATATTGTTATAAGTAAGAATAATATTTATTATTAAAATTTGAAAAAAAAAATTAATAATAATTAATAATTATCTATTTAATTAATTATTAATAATTTAATAGGGTTAGAGAATAAATATCTCTTGGACTTGTTTGTATTTATGAACATATGTTAAAACAATTTAATGAATATGATTTTTTGTCTAGTACTATCACATACAATTCTCTTTTTTTTCAACATTTGGGATTAGACCTTGTGTAGTCTAAAATGTGGATGCAAATTAGAGCTTAATTTAATGTCAACCCGGAAAGGTAAACTTAGAAGTGCTTATCTAAAATATATAGATCTAGAAGGACTCCTAATAACTAATCAAGCCTAGATCTAAC
>APFE030661732.1:9314-79491 GCA_000404065.3 Pinus taeda | reverse complement strand
TGAGGTGAAGAAGGGCTTCCTAGCTGGAGGATGATGCTGGGTCAGAACATATGGTTGTAATCCTCTTGCTACTTTTCATCTTAATAAAGCTATTCTAGTTTTCTTCCATATTCTTGTGTACTTGTTTATATTTATATGGTTAACACACATCTGGTCCTGTGTTATTTATGAATATAGATCTTTGTTTCTTCGATAGTAGTATGTTGCTGTGATTCCACAGGTTACTTTTGAAGCTAGGTAGACGAAGAAGAAGCGGCGAAGCTCTATCAAGAAGGAGAGGAAATGAAGCGCAAGACTAAGGTTGGTCTTCTTGGTTCTCGTCTTGTCTATTTCATAAAAGAAAACGAAAGTAGACTTACTTGTTTGTTTCTAAGATAGCCACCCATGTTAGTGGGAATAGTAGCATCTGAGTGGACATTATTCTCGGTAACAATAATTACCCATTTCTGGGGCTCATCAACTCCTTCACCTATCGTTGTGTTTCATTTTGTCATCATGTTTCACCTCACCACACTGCACCATGCTGCACCCATCATCACTATGCTGCATCTCATCACGCTTCGTTATTCATGAGTGTACCCATCACTGTACTACATTATGAGCCATTACTGCACCATGTTGCCATTATGACCTATGTGTTGGCTGCACCTTGCTTGGTTGTCCTCCCTAGCATGCTTGTTGTCCTTAGCATGCTTGTTGTTGCATGCTAGTTGTCCCTTGCATGCTAGTTGTAATATTGCATGCTTGGTGTATTTGTTGCTAAGTACAATACAACTATCCCAACGTTAGTTCCTTGTCCCTTGAATGTTGCTCTCCTTCAGAGACAGATGCTCCGACTGTTTTGGCAGTTCCTGACAGTTCTGGCAGTTTTGGTTGTTCCTGGTAGTTTTGACAGTTCTGGTTGTTCCCAGCAGTTCCGACAGTTCCGATAGTTCTGACAGTTTTGGCATTTCCGGATTTTCTGGCTTTTCTGGCAGTTTCGACTTTTCTGGCATTTTCAGATTTTTCAGCTTTTATGGCTTTTCCGACAGTTCCGTATTTTCTGGCAGTTCCAACTTTTTTGTTAGTTCCAACTTTTCTGGTAGTTCCGGCTTTTTCGACATTTCCGGCTTTTCCTGCATTTTTGGCTTTTCCAGCTTTTCCAGCAGTTTCAGCTTTTTTGGCTTTTTTCCCTTTGGATCAGGGAAACGTTATTCCTTAGGATCTCTCCTCCTACTAAAACCCAAAGACAAGTAGAGAGAGGAAGAGATCCCAAGTGTGTCGAAATGACTTGAAGGCCACCTCTATTTATACTAAAACGTTGAGCGCATGGGGGGTTTATTTGGTTGTTGGTTGACCTTGACGAATTGTCTTATAACGCAAATAAATTCATAACTCCTTGAATAGTTATCGAAATTCCTATACCTATTGATGAGAGGGATCCGAGAAAAATATCAGTTGCCATAAATAAGATGACCCACATGGATTTTGGCCTAGTTGCCAATTTTAATATTTTGTTAATGTTGAATAATATAAGAACAATGGCCAAAACTGCAACGATCTAATCCAGAATTAGTAAATAGTAAAATAATTTTATGCAGTGACTGTTCAGAGTACACGTTACTTCTGTGAATAAATTCCAAAAGAAATAACTTGTATTTATTGATACCAGAGCTCTAGTTAATCAAAATAGAACGTGATCTAGCATATTAATAAAACAAGATACCCTAGAGTAGCTAAATGTCATTTCATATCATTAAAACCAATAGTAGTTCAATGACATTTCACATATGATTTTCTCAATTATGACAAGATTAATGCAGTTACAAGTTATTTGCAAAAATGATGTCGGGATGAGAGGCGATGAGGGCTAAAGAGTTGAAAGCAGAGATTTCACCATATAGAGTTCAAAATGATTTTAGAAATTACATATCATTTTCTGTTGTTTGTTAAAACAACGTGTTGATGTTCATTTTCAATAGTCCTATAGATAAGAGAACAGAGAAATTTTGTGTTCAGATTCAAATTGTAATTAACATAGCTATGCTTAAAATAAACATAAAAGCTGAAATAGATTTTCAACAATAAAAAATAGTTATTGAATATGATTTTTCATTTCTATTAGCGAAAGAACAATTATGTTCGAATTGTTCACAAAATTGGTAAAGTGTATCTAAATTTGCGCAAAACAATGAGTTTTTTAACAATAAGGTATATAATTCAAATTCTGATATTGCAGTTCACTAGCATATTATAGAAAAAAACATTCAATACCTAGGGATTTTATGAAACTGTTTATACTTAGGCCCAAAAGTAAATGAATTGGAATCTATGAACTGTTCTATGAAAAATCCATTTGTAATCAAGAGTGAAAAAACTTCATTCAAAGACTAAAAGAATTCATAATAACATTTATATAAATTCTAAACCTTTGATCACTAGTAAACAAAAAAACAAACATTGCAAGGTTTATGAAAACTTACACTATGTAAAAACATGTTCCTTATTTCTTAACTATTAACTTGTTGTCACTACTACAACACCCTCTAAAATTTCTCTACATTTGAATTTTGGAGCCTACTTTCACTATCAAATCTATAGTCGCTTTGATCATCAAATGTTTTTTCATTTTACTCTATGTGTTTCAAGTGTCATCGCATTGATCAGAACATCTTTTGGTGCATTTCATGGTCATAACATATTTATTCTCATAAAATGACATTTTTGGGTCGCAGTCGCACACACTACACTCGTTGCACTTGGGGAATGTGTATAAAGTGGTGTTTTGAATTATAATCATCATTATTCAAGTTTGTCTTCATTTTCTTGATGAATTGGTATGTGGCAAACATGGTTCTATGCTTAAACTAATCCTGTTCACCTCTCGCCTCATATTTTAGGCTTAGAGAAATCTTTGGTTTCAAAGCGAACCCATTAAGGCCAAGAGCACATGAGCACACTCTAAAGCCTTGATGGGGAACCCTCATTGTTCAAAAACTAAACCATTTTCCCCCTTCCTTACTCTGAATTACACCCTCCTAGAGAAAACACTTGAATATTGATGATAAAAGCACCCCAAAGACTCTATTTGATCAAAGATCCTTTGGAGGGTAGAGGAAATCAATGATTGAAGATGCATGAAGAATGAAGATGAAATTGGAAGCTATGTCACCAGTGGAGAAAGTCCATGTCATCAGTCATTATTATTCCCCGTCATCAAAGATAGTGACATATCAAGTCTCATCACATGATTATGTGGAAGTCATAATGTACTATTGTAATAATTATAAAGAAAAATAAGTGGAAGGCCAAGAGTGATATATGAACTAAAGAGTCATGGAAGTCTAAAAGACATGTAATTCAAAAATTCATGTATAATTCCAAAAGTCATTTAGAATTTCCAAAGGTTGTAGAAGTCCGAAGGTCACTAGAAGTTAGAACGTCAAGAGTCATGAGGATGTGAAAGTTCATGCCTCAAGTTATAAATAAATCCTCATTTCTTATGTAAAGGGATTTTAACCTTGGCTTCTCCCACAAGGCAGTAGAGAGACAAAGTCAGTACTTTTAGGGAGCAAGTAGTGGCTCTATTGCTCCACTATTGGAGTTAGTGGTGTTCATTGTATTTACGTATCTTAGGAATTTTGCTTAGTATTGAAGCCTGTTAGGCCAACACGTTTTCACATATGGATTGTGAATGTTTGTAAGGCTATTCTTTGAATGTTTATGGTTCATGTTTTCTTTCATTAGTGCTGGAGTAAATGAACTATTTCAGTGACTTCATTTATTCTTGTTGGAAAAGTGTTGTTTTGTTTATAATGTTTGTCACATCCTTGTGATCTATTTCACTTGAAGTTAGATGAACCTTTCTCTTTCACACGTTTCTCCTTTAGAGGCTCACTTTATTTTCGAAAAGAACCTTGATACATCTGCAATCAAACATTCACAAGGCACACTAGCTTGCTCATTCAAAAGAGCATTTTCACTTCTCTCTCGTGTTGATAGCTAAATACAAGGCATATCTTTAAGTAAATGATAGCCAAGCATTCCAGATGGGATTCCAACACCAAATGGTGTGAGGTTTAGTTGGGACCTTATATCAGGGATATTTCTTGTATGTTTGTTGTTTCCAGCACCGTCAACATTTTGGCACTAGAAGGAGGGCCGTCAGTTTTTTTATGGCTGATAACTCTGCACAACCAAATCATTTCTCTTCTAGACAAGGTAGAAATAGTCCAAGCACTATCTTGAATCCGATTCCTGAAGCAGGAGGATCTTCTCAGCCAGCCCAAAGTCAACTTGTGAGGTAACCTATGAGTAGATTCGAGAAATTCGACCCATAACCCATCGACATGCGAAGGCTATCAGATAATTTCCTGGAGCACAAAATCTTCTGCAATCTCCGAAGAAGAAAGAAACAACCATCACTAATATATTAGTCTCTATAGTGGAACATTTGTTCTTAGCCACTCTTGAGGATTTGGTAGAATATGCAGATGATACAACTCATCAAGATCATTTTCTACCCCTTAATGAAGGATACGAGGACGACACAATTGTTATTTCTGAAAAATTCTTTGATGTATTAGACGATGAAGATTCCTGAAATTCTGATAAGACGGAAGAACATAGAGATGAGAACATGATCGACCAAGATTTGGATTGGATGGACCAAGGGTCTCTTCTTCTTCCAAACAATTTACATAAGATTCCAAGACATCTAGAAAAGTTTCTTTCAAGGTATGATCTAGATAGGAGGATGAAGGAAGAAGATCACCTCGATGATTTTTACATGCATCTACGAATGTTGGAGGTGAGGTATGATTATGTTTCATGTAAAACTTTCCCTTATACATTAGAAGTCAGAGAAGCAACATCGTACCACAGTATGCCCATCAATTTAATCCACACTTTGGAGGGAATTTAAAAATTTATTTCTCGAAAGTTTTGCTTATGACAAGAATGTCTCCATGTTTCTTAAAGATCTCGGAAGCATCAAAATGTGGGAAAAAGAGAAAGTGGAATATTTTAATAAAAAATTAAATCATATATTGAATAAGTTTTCCAAGGGCACGCAATTGCACGATTCAATCACTATTGATTATTACACAGCTTCCTTTCCCACAAACATTTCCCAATTCGTAAAAAGAGCTGCAAACGCAACAATAACATTAAAATTTGTAGAATCAATCATCCTTGAGAAGGACTTGCACGTGATTGGAGTTATTACAGGCGACGACGAAGAAAAGGACTCCAAAAAAACTTGTAGGAAGTCACAAGTTTCTTCTAGTAAGGCTAAAGAAAAGAAATCACCAGACATTGAAAGCTTGAATGGGATGTGAAGACACTCACCAATGAAATATCAGAGCTAAAGAAGAGGTCAAGTGAGACTTCCACTAGCAACAAGCCTCCTAATTCCTTCCCTTTTCGAAGGAGTAATAGTAACAACAACAATCAACCCGCCAAGCCTACACAAAGCTCAAATGTTGTGATTAATATAGAAAGTATCGACATCGATAATTATTGTTCTTTCCATTAGGAATATCATTTAAAAGATACATTCCCTCAATGGAACTACAACATGAATTCTCTGGCTACACACATTGTGTATACCCTATTAGCAGATGAGTAAACATAACAAGCATAATAAACAAAAGAACCTACGACGACTGAAGAAAGTAAAAGTGTTGGACATGCAGTGAATGCATATCATTGTATCTGCAATGATGGCAAGAAAAATGCTGAAGAACCACCATAGAATGAGCCTCCCCCTCAAAAGAAAAATGGTTGATATAGTTGAAGGAGTAAAGGGCCCATCTATGAATAAGAATTGACATGAAAAAAATTAAAAGAGCAGTGTAATGTCCCTTAATACTAAATAATAAATAATGATGATAATAATAATAAAAATAATAAATAATATAATATCAAAATACGAGAAAATAAATAATAAAAATAAATAAAAACAGTAATAGTAAATAAATAATAAATAACAATACTAAAGCTCTAAATAAATAAAAATAAATAGAAAAATAGTAAAATCAGTAAAGCTATCAAAAAGTAAAAACAAAAGAAATAAAACAAGAAAGCAGTATAGTTGCATGTTGACACATGGAGTGTGTGCATGGGTTCCCCTTCCAATGTTTGCTCTATTTAATAGATGGTGAGGAAGATGAGAGGCATTCCATCATCCATTCTCTTGGGATAATAATGTTGTGAAACAAAGGATTCCCTGGCAGTAGTACGTTGATTGAGGGCTCGGGGGTGGCCAGTAGTAGAAATATTTTGTGCAATTGAGCCTATGGTTGGGTGGAGAGTCGTCCCCAAGAATTTCTTGCAGTTAGCAGAATTCAACTAGCATTCAACCCCGAAATCACAAGTGAGAAACATCATCGCCACAGGTAAGTTGTCTCTGCTCATATTTTTGAAATTTGATGTTAATTAGTTGATAAATTGTGTGCTGATTATAAATCACATGATTAATCTAATTAATTACATGTTTTTATTTCGGGGTTGTCACATATGGTATCGAGCACTAGGTTAAACTCTTAGGGCCTATATACATTTTAATGTAGAAAACTTTGTTCTAAATGATTAAAAAAAAATAATACAGTCACATGCTAATGATTCTATCCACTTAAAAGGGAATATTACTTCCGGAGATGATTAGAGTTAATCTATGGACAGCCTTGCCGACATTTCTATTGATAATGTTGTTCTTCTTCTAGCTTAGGGTTACAAGACAGTAATTGTGAGAACTGAACCGAATAGGTGATTCAGCTGCCATATTACTCTCATTACTAAAATGAGAAATCCTGTTGCAATGTCTGTTAAGCAATACGAATTAATCTATGTTTCATTTTTTTGGGTATGACCCCAATTCGTTCTTACAGGTTTTAGTTATAGCATGTATTAAAGTTTGCTCATGCATCTGAACATGAGAGTGGATTCCTGAAATGTTGAGGGTTCAATCCACATATGTTCGACTGTTTGAATGTAAAAAGTTTCCTTAGTTATCAACCACTATCGTGAATTTACATAAAGCGTCATGATATTAATTTAGTGGGAAAGTATGCCTGTGCGTATGTAACATTTCTCAATTGGTTTCTGAGAATTTCTTGGCCGTATTAAATGGTGTTTTCATTCTAAATTTGTTTGTTTGTGTCCAGAATTGAATTTCGAAGAGGATCGGACTCGGTTTCTATTACCCTTAAGTTGCCAGGTCTCAACCTCTTCGATCCTCTCTCATACAAATGATCCACATCATCAATTCCGCCTTGACTAATCTCAGAGTTATCACAGGAGTAACCTCATGAGAGATCAGTTTTCTGCCATCCTCATCATCGATTCCAATTGCCATTTGGTTTGTAGTGCTTATATGGGTAACCTAATGTTCGCTATATATATATATATATATATATATATATTGGAGGCCTTAGTTTGATTTTTTGTGGTGTCAGAATCTTCCAGGCAGCGGTTCATTAGTATTGTTTTAAAGTTTATATATTATGTTTTTTTTTACTTTTTCTATCACGGTCCCCTCCAGTCATACTACTGCATTTGCTTCTTACACAATACTCCCCAGACTGAGAAAGTTTACTCACTATATTCGTATCCTTTCAATCATGTTACAATGCAATCATTTTCCACTCTTCAAACTAATATTCCTTTACTTGTGCAAATCCAAGGGTTGATTTGATAATCTATACCCTTGTGGGTTTAATGTTAAAATGACATATCTTCATCTTTTCTCTGAATCTATTACGCCTCAAGAAACATAAAAACCCAGCCAGGTGTAAACCTCTAGGCACTTAAAAAATTACGAATTATTAGAAATGTGTGTCTCTCTCTATCTGTATATAATGTTGAATTTGACATATCCATTTCATACAATATTTATCCATATTAGGCTATAGAATGCACTTTGTTTCTCTGGTGCAATTTAAAGTAATTGGCAGTTATTTTAAATTTAATTACTTTGGGGCTGCCTCCAACAAACCTCTATATCTATAAAATTTATGTAAATAATTATCAGAGAAATTAAAACAAAGTAATCATTATCACCAATGAACTTCTTTAAGACATTGAAAATTAAGGAAAAGACATAAATTTCAGTCAAAATTAGTATGCTTTATTAAGCAGAATTGCATGAACAACCTTGCTGAGTGTCGTGGTATATCTGGGCAAGCAAGAAAGGCTCACCAATTAGAAACATTTAACTTATTGGGCAACCAAGAAAAATCTCACTCATTTCTTGGCAACATCTAAAACTCAAAAGAGATCTAAAACTCAAAAGAGAAGAGGGAAATATCTCAATATATTTGCTTTATCTAATAATGTAGTTGATTTTTATTTCATATATTTTGTAATTAAAATAATAAATAAAAAGTACTTTGCATTGTTTATAAAATGCTCATCTCTCCCTCATAATAAGATTGTGGTATTGTTTTCCAGAACTTCTGTGTTATTCTCTTCTTTTTGAATCTTTTCAGATAGGTATGTAGATGAATTGGTATCTATATAGCCTAGGTTCAGCTACCTGGGAAGATGCAGTTGTTATTTTTAATGACTTTCCTTATTTACTTGATTAAAATGTGTGGTGAACTAATTAGGAGTGCTTACTTAGCTAAGACAGATACTTTATGGAGCATCTAAATCATGTTTTATTGTTTAAACTTTATGATACATCTAAATCATACACTATGATTTCAGTTTAGTTTAATTAACTGTTATGATGTTGAGTATAATGTTACATGAGGTTTCGTGATATAGTTGTAGGAGGATAATGATGCACATGTGGTTCTTATAGTGATGATGTATCCTGATGATGATGATGATATGCATAGGCATTATGATGTTATGTCAAGGTATATTTACATATTCATTTACTACGTGATGATAGGTATTTAATGTTGAATACTCATGATGGATATGATATGCATAACGGGGCATAGGAATTATGATGCTATAATATGAGGTTTATTGACATGTGGTTCATTTATTATGTGAATTCATGATATGTCTTTGATGCAAATATGTTGATGTTATAACTTATGATGGTATTTCATGAGGTGAAGCATGCCATAGTTGCGTACAAATTTATGACATGCATGAGCATGCAATTCGTTATTATGCATAATGTTGCGATTAAAAATGATGACTGTTCTCATGATGACGTACAAGAATTGGCATGTGGATTGTTTTCTATGATACTATGATGGTATAACTAAGGCATTGGTTGCATATTGAGATGTGGTGATTGAGAGGAAATCACAAATGGGCTGAGAGGGCCGGTTTATTTGATGATCTCGTAGGAGCCCATACCTGCGAGGGAGAATATGTAACACCATATGGGCCGGGGACAAACTCAATCAACACTACATATTCCAGTGATTCCTTTGTCTTGTATAGCTCTTGACGGATATCTCTTGAAGGGCTATGGGACCATCTTGAGGAGGCCAAGTGCCTGATGTTCTAGGCTAGGTGCCTGTTGTTAGATTGGGATGTTGAATTCTAGTGGGGGTGTAAGGAATTTGATGCATGGGGCTGTGCGTCTTAGTAGTTGTGGAGGGAGTGGGCCAGCCTTGCGAGATGCCAAGAGTCATTGAGTTCCGTACCGGATGCTTGCCTTGGGGCAGATGAGGTCTGAGTTAGGTGCGAGCCTTGGGGCCAACCTTGGACTAGGATACAGACCGAGGAGGCTTATGCCTGGTTCTGAAAGTGGGAAAAAGGACAGAGATTCCTTGGGATTTCCCGGGTGTTATGAAATGATGCCTGCTGGTTATACTAGTTCAGCAAAGGGTGTCGGCGAACATGAAGTAATACATAAAAAAATAAAATGTTAAATAATTCAACCTAACTTTGGGATGAAGTTCCTTAAAGTGGGGGAGTATGTAATGTCCCTTAATAATAAATAATAATAATAAAAATAATAAAAAATATATAATATAATATTAAAATACAAGAAAATAAATAATAAATAATAAATAAAAAACAGTAATAGTAATAAATAAATAATAATAAATAAAATAATAAATAACAATACTAAAGCTCTAAATAAATAAAAATAAACAGAAAAATAGTAAAAATTAGTAAAGCTATCAAAAAGTAAAAACAAAGGAAATAAAACAAGAAAGTAGTAAAGTTGAATGTTGACACATGGAGTGTGTGCATGTGGTTCCCCTTCCAATGTTTGCTCTATTTAATAGATGGTGAGGAAGATGAGAGGCATTCCATGATTCCATGATTCCATCATCTATTCTCTTGGCAGAATAGTGTTGTGAAACAAAGGATTCCCTAACAGTAGTACGTTGATTGAGGGCTCAGGGGTGGCCAATTGTAGCAAGATTTTGTGCAATTGAGCCTACGGTTGGGTGGAGAGTCGTCCCTAAGACTTTGTTGCAGTTAGCAGAATTCAACTAGCGTTCAACCCCAAAATCACAAGTCAGAAACATCATCGCCACAGGTAAGTTGTCTCTACTCATATTTCTGAAATTTGATGTTAATTAGTTGATAAATTGTGTGTTGATTATAAATCACATGTTTAATCTAATTAATTACATGTTTTTATTTCGGGGTTGTTACAAGCAGTTGCTTATAATAATCTCATCACTTGTCAATCCTTCTCAGAATACATAGAGTAATTCTAGAGATGCGACTAACTTCAATAAAATTCCTCCAACAATAAGGGTAAGTCTAACAATTGATAAGTTTTGAATAAAGCCACTCTTCCACACACTTCAACATTTCTTTCTATTGGAAAAATGATTGATTATAACACAGTGGAAGATATGAAGAAGATGTGAGCCAAAATTTCTATCTATGAGATTGCAAAGATCATAGGCCGACATGAAATTATTGTCCAAAACTTTCCAAAACCGTTGATAGGTGATAAAGCTTCCTCCTCTCAAAAGGTGTCATGTAACTCTTCTAGTTCCCTTAAATATATAGTGAACACTTTAACATTAGAAGCTAACACTCTCTGTCCTTCATTTTTATTAATGTTTGAAATTTTTAGTTATAATGTCAATAATTGTTTAGTCAACTCTGGTGCATCTATAAATGTAATGCCATTATCTGTAGCAAAGAAAATAAATGAAAAATGGGGGAAAACCGATGCAAAAATTATTCATCTAGACAAATATCTTGTCTAGGGTAATTGTGAGCTTTAGAATGTGCTTATCAAATTATCAAAAGACGATTAAGTTCACCAATATATAAATATTGTAATGTTGACATACCTTAAGCTTATGGTGTGCTTCTTAGAAGGGATTGGTCTAGAAAATTGCAATGGACTGGTCACATTTGTGGCTTCCATATAAGGGTAGGAATAACCAAATTCTAGTGAACTGTAAGTTGTACATGAAACACAAAGTGACATCACTTGAGGGCAACAACGAGCCTCTTGATTTTGATGATCTGATTTTTGGGAATTGTTTCCTTGAGGTCGACCTCAGGTGTTATCAGGAACAACCATCACCTGTTCCACTAGATAAACAACTGAGGCTCCACCCTTGTTCTCTAGGTGGTGTAATTGAAACATGTAATATGGATGTACATAATAGTAGTAATAGTAGTATAGGAAGTAGCTTAGTATCTCGTGATATTTGGACTTTATATTTTGATAGTTCAAAAGTGCAAGACGATTCTAGAGCTGGTTGTGTTCTTATATACACAAACAATAAGAAGCATATCCTGTCATGCCATATGGAGTTCAAGTTTACAAATAATATTGCCAAATATGAAGAGATCAAGCTTGTATTAAAGAAGGCCATCGATCTGAAAGTAGAAGCTCTCAAGGTAATCGATGACTCAGAGATGGTTACTTGACAGGTATGAGATACTATCCATGGTGTCTCTTCACATATTAAAAAATAAATGAGGGCTTCAATGGGGACAAATACCATACCACGTGGGTTCATATTGGGGGATATATATTGAGGAAAAAATGACATAATATATTGAGTATATAATGGGGTGTAAAGGGTTTTTATATTGGCAGGTGTAAAAAATGAAGCTTAAAGTTAATGAAAAAATATAAAGGGGTATAAAAAATGTTAATGAAAAAATGAATACCTACAATATCTAGTGAAAGTAGGGGTTTTATAAATTGGGAAGGTGTATTAGGTTTGTATTGCTAGGGGGTTAAATAATGTGATTTTTTGAGGTATTTTCCAATATGTAGTCAAATTAAGGGTATTGTTTAGTATACAATGCACGTGTTATGTCAGAGGTTTAGTGAGTGAAGGCCCTGTGAAAAAATACCAGCAGGAGGTATGGTGTTTAATTAGTCAATTTAAAGCTTTCGATATTATTTATGTTATTAGACTTAGAAATGTTGTAGCAAATGCATTAGAAAATGAAACCGGTTGGATGTCACCATTGAAAAATGGTTTCTCTATTAAAATTGTATACAAACCATCTATACCATACAATATCACTAAATTATGTTTTTTTAATGACGACCAATAGATACTACATTTTATGGCTAATGCAAATGTATTAAAAGATGCCACCATATATGAGGATGAACATGATTGGGCTTTGTAGGTCGCATAATGAAACAAAAGGAAACATTATGCCTAAGGGTGTGGTGTCCCTAGAGATGTTATATGACATGCAAAACCGATTTATAGGACCAGCCAACACAAAGAATCAGAGCTCAAAGTTATCATCTAAACAAGTCAATCTTGGGACCCAAGAAGATCCAAAGCATGTCAACCTCGGTATGTGTTGTTCTCCATTGGAATGAAAAACATTTATCCACTTGTTCAAATAGTATCGTGATGTATTTTCATGGACATATGAAGATTTAAAGACATATTACACTCGTATTCTCCAACACGTTATTCCTATAAAAAAAAGGGATAAATCTTGTCTAGTAGAAGTTATGAAAAGTTTATCTAGCACTGAAACCCCTTGTCCAAAAGAAATTGAGGAAGTTGCTGGATGCTTGTTGGGGGAAACCTAAATTGGTCAGATTTTGGGCAAGGAAGCCGAAGTTTGGGGATAAAGTGTGTAGTAAAAAGTGTGAAGTGGACCGCACAACAACGCAATGGAGCACACAAGACTATGCAATAATCTCACTGATAGTATGGGGGCTGTAAAAATTTCTCATTTCCCACCCCGGTTTTCAGTTTCACCTTATTTCTCCCATATAGTTAAATGCCCTTTCCCATATCCATACATTCAACAACTGAAAAATAAATTTTGCTTAAAACACAAATTCTGGAAATTTTACAGAATGCTGGAAAATGCAGAAATAAAAATCAGCACGTACAAACAACCTTTTAACACATTTAAACACTGTAATTTTTGGTCAAGGTGACCCTGGAAAAACCCCCTACAACTCTTGGGGAAAACTAGTTCGAAAGCTTCTTTTATTTCTGGAAAATGCCTTTTACAGTGAGAGAAATATTCAGCAAAAATCAACAAGCAAACTTTTACAACTTATCTCGTCCGCCTTGCTGAAACTCTGCGTTGCTGAAACTTCGCCTTGCTGAAACTCTGATGTACGGACTTGCTGAAACTCAGCCTTGCTGAAACTCCGCTGTACAGACTTGCTAAAACTCAACCTTGCTGAAACTCCACCTTGCTGAAACTCCGCTGTACAAATTTGCTAAAACTCAGCCTTGCTAAAACTCCGCTGCTGAAACTCTGCTGTATGGACTTGCAGGCTCCTTCTCCTCACTGTCCAGAAATCTCCCTTGCTCTCCTGCTCTACTTCTCTCAATCTGCTCATGAAAGAACTAATGACCTTTTGCCTCCTTTTCCTCCTTTAATCTAATCATAAGTGACTTTTGGGTAACCTCTAAATCCAATGGCTGAAATAGATTGAGATCTAGGGCTGAGATTAAATGCTCATTTAAATCTCACTTTCTATTTTTTAATTCACCCCACTTTAATAAAGACCCACTTAGTCATTTATTTCCAAAGTCACTTTTCCTTTCTAATTTTACATTGACTTTATTAATGTCACTTTAAAATTAGACTTTAGTAACTTTATCACTTAAAGTCACTTTTAAATTAGATTTGACTTATAAAAATTATAAAGTCACTTTAGGAGAAAAATTAAATTCTTTTGGACACTTTTCCTTAGGCCAAAGATCAAAGCCTTAGGGAACCACCTGTCCTCCGGTACCAAATTTCAACAGGGGCTTCGCGTCAAAGCCCCTTTCTTTTTGTAAAAACATATAATATTTTATAAGTTGAAGGGTTTTGGAGCATGGTCCCTTGTAGTTTGGAAACCATGGTATGTGGTCCATGGAAATATAGCGATGTAATCCCTCGATATAGTAGTATATAGGGATGAACAAAAAATAAGGAAAGAAACATCATTATTATGGAAAACCATATATTGAATGCTTGAGTCTGCGTGATTGGGTTTAGTGGCGAAGGAAAGGCTCTGTAGCTGAGTGCACAGGTGACCTGCAACTCAGTGTGCAGGTCAAGAACTATTTGTTGTACAAACTCTATAATATAGGCAACAGTTCTTGTGGACGTAGTCTCGCATTGGGATGAACCACGGTAAAATAAGTGTCTGCATATGTTTATTTGCTTAATATTTGAAGTTTATTTCAATACTATAAAGTTTATGAATGTTTATGATATGTTTAAGTGATAAATGTAATTCTGTGAAGTAAAGTATAAGTGAAAATTATTTTATGAATGTGAAGTAGTAAGTTAGTGTTAAAGCATAAGAACATACAAGAGTGCCAGAGTGCAGTATCCCTCAGGTTGCAGAAACCTGGTTCTGTAACCTCCCATAATCACTTCGGGTGAGACTCCAATCTGCTTGTAGGTCATTGCTGAGAGGACCAGTGGTTGAGGGTTTTGTTGCTGGAAAGTAAACTTTAAACCTAGGTCAATCCAACTAAAGCTAACAATGCTTAGATCATCTTCAAAGTTAGACATTCAACTTGGGTCTCCAACTTGGTCCCAATAAGAAAAATTATGGAGAAATACATCCATGTGTTGATTTCTGAAATCTTAACTGGGCTTCTAACAAAGACAATTAACCAGTGCCATCCATGGAATAGATCCTTAAGACAATTTTTGGGTCTGAACTTTTTTCGATACTAAATAGTTTCTAAGGTAATAATCAAGTACTAGTAGTGGAACCAAACATATTAGAAACAACCTTTTGTACCAAATGGGGAACATTCACTTTCAAGAGGATTCCATTTAGACTCATAAACACATGCACTACATTCTAAAGAGCAATGGACATCACTTTCTATGGCCTTATAAGCCAGACTGTCATTGTTTATTTGGAAGATGTTTATGTGTTCTCCAAGAAAATATTAGATCATGTACATCATCTGAAGAAGATATTCAAGCGGTGCTGAAAGTATGGGATTTCTCTTAATCCAAAGAAGAGCATATTCAGTGTGTTTGAAGGAATTCTACTGCGACACATAATCACAAAGAGTAGAATTAAGATTGACCCTGAGAGGGTCAAATCCATCACACAAATCCTGTGTCTAGTGGATAAGAAAGCCATGCAATATTTCTTAGGTATAATTAATTTCCTAAGAAAATTCATCTCTGGTTAAGCTTAGATAGTTGAATCCATAGAAGAGAGGATAAAAAAAGATGTAGTATACAAAGGGGATAAATGCGAAAATGACACTTTCACTTAGATTAAGTAGGCCATTGTTGATGTGCCTGCATTATTCAGTCCATATTATGGCAAAGATTTATTTCTCTATATGTTTTCTTTACATTCGTCAATTGTGACCACGTTGACTTAGAAAGATATTAAAGGAAATGAGTGGCCTATCTCATTTATGAGCACTAATCTATAAGGGCCAAAATTAAATTATCCTGCCATTAAGAAGCAAACATATGTTGTTTACAAGGTATTTATATATTTTAGGCCCTATATATTAAAATCTCACACAATCATATTTGTACCTCATCCAATAGTAAGAACGTTTCCCATGCATCAAGAGTTGGGCGAGAAGAGGGCTAATTTTATGACATGTCTTCAAGAATATGACATGGAGTTTAGACCAATTCATACCATAAAAGGTCATGGCCTAGGTAAGCTAGCCAACGAAGCAAGAGGTGCATCATAACAATATATTTTTGGATGAGAGCAAGAGATTGAAATGTATAACATTGAACATGTTCCTCAGTCCACATCTACAATGCCATGGTATACAAATTTATGGCAATTTATGGAGAATGGCACCTTTCCCTCACACTTATCGATTAAACAAAAGAGGGCAATTTGTTTAAAATATCTATCTTACCAATTCATGGAGTACTTTTCCGGAAGCACTACAATGCTGTCCTGCTAAGGTTCCTTGAGTGCCAAGATACAGAAAAGGTCTTGAAGGAATTACACGTGGACTGGAAGGTGACCACTATGCAGGTGACACTATGACAAATAAGGTTATGAGGGCTGGATATTATTGACCAGTCTATCTAAGGATTCTCACGCTTATTTCAGCAAGTTCCAAGCATGTCAAAGATGTGTTGGTCGCGATCAGAAGTTAGCCACCCCACTGCTACAAATAGCAGTTTAGGAACCATTCCAACAATAAGGCCTTGATGTTATTGAAGAGATTTTCATCATTTGTTAAAGAAATACCAATATATCCTAACAATGACATATTAATTCAGTTGGTGGTTAGAAGCAATTCCTCTCAGAAAATTAAATGATAAGGAAGTCATTCACTTTTTGCAATAGAAAATTATAACCAGGTAGAGAAGGGATAAGGAGAAAATATAAAGCGAGGAAGCCAATATCAAAGGTATTAAAAATAATTCTCTGAAGGGGAAACTCTTCTACTATAAAATTTTGGATCCATCTTCCGTCCATTGAAAATAATAAGTGCCAATGCACAATTCTATTAAAATAAATAAATAAAGGGTGAATGAAGTGAAAGGCTTCCTATGCAAGGAGGTGAAGCAAGTGACTTTGCCTAGGTACTGTCCAGGTTCGTTGGTAGAAAAACAATGTTTGTGATCCTGAAATGAATCCAACGAGGTAATGTCTAGGCCTGTTGGAAGTAGAGCAACACCAGAGATGAAAAATCATATTCTAAATATCATAAAATTGTCACGCACATTACCATTTCCTATATTGAAACAATTTCGATGTGGTGTATCTTCTTTGTGTGTTTTAACTAGGTAGAGAAAAGTGAGATGCTATGTATAAAACCCACGCGAGCAGGGGAAATCGAGGAAATAAATACTTCCTAAAGGTCCAACCTTTAACCGAAAATTATTCCTGGATAGAGAAGTTGAAGTCTACCCAGTGTGTTTCCAAGTGTTTTCGTTGCTACAAAACCCTCCAAAAATTCGCTACATTTGAATTTTGGAGCCTATTATCAATGTCGAATATCGAGTCGCTTCAATTAGAAAATGTGGTTTCATGTTATTCTATGTATTTAAAGTGTCTTTGAATGGTACCAAGTGTCGTCTCACTAATCAAAACATCTTTTGGTGTGTTTCATTGTCATAACATTTTTGTTGTCATAAAATGACATTTTTCGATCACAACCGCACACACTACACTCGTTGCACTTGGGGAATATGTATAAAGTGGTGTTTTGATGTGTATTAATCATTTTTCAGGTTTTTATAATTTTTCTTAATGAGTTGGTATGTGTCACATGTCATTATATGTCTAAACTCATCATGTTGGCCCCTCCCCTCATATTCCAAACTTAAACAAATATTTGGTTTCAAAGCGAACTCATTAAGGCCAAGAGTGCATGATTACACTCTAAAACATTAATAGGGAATCCTCATTGTTAAGAAATGCACCATGTTCCCTCCAAGGGTGCAAGGCACACTCCTTGACTCTCTTCCCCCTTGCCTACTCCGAACTTGCCCTCCTAGTGACAAAATCTTCCTTGAGCGCACTCCTTTGAAAAGAAGAAGTGTGCCCTCCTTGAGTGCATAGGTGCACCATGAGTTCCTTAAGCTCCTCCCTTCAACCTTCCCTAATGCATCATGCACCCACTAGACCCTTTGAGCACATGAGTGCACTCCAAAGGCACAAATCTCTTCCCTTCGACATTCAAACTCATACCATGCACACTCATTAGCCTCTTGAGCACATGAGTAAACCCTAAAGGCCTGAAACCTTTACCCTTCAACCTTCAGTAATGCACCCAATTCCTTCCATCTATCTCTTGAGTGCACAACACACTTGGGAAGCCCAAATCCTTCCCCTTCATTCTTTGACATGCACCATGCACCCTACCTTGATTGTCCCCTTCTTTTGAGCACATGAGTGCATGTCGAAGCCCCAAAGTATTCCCTCTTTAGACCTTAAACCTTTCAAAGTGTGCCCCATGTGCCCTAAAGCCCCTTTTGTCCCTCTTGAGTGCACCAGAAAGGCATGGAAAGAAAATATGCATGAAACAAGGTAGAATAGGAGATTTTCAAGTTGATGGTTGTTTGTCATGAGTGATTTGCAGATATAGGTATTACAGAAACATTGTAGGCAAGCACACATGAGGAATATTGGGCAAGGAGAAAAAACAAAGTAAGCTCAGGAAGAATGAAGAACACAATTGAATCTTGATGGTCAAAGCACCCCGAAAATTCCAAATGATCAAAGGCCCCGTTGATGGTGCTAGACTCAAACATTCAGGGGATCTCCCCAATATGAAGCCCCAACTAGACCTCAAATCATTTGGAGTAGGAGCCCTAATATTGGGTTGTAGTGTTATACCTAGAATGTGAAAATGCGTAGAGTGAAGTACGGTAACTTTGGGTGAGGGTAAGTGTGTGACCCTGCGGAAAGTCAAGTGCGATGCATGAAGGTTCCAACACACCAAGGAAAATGGAAGTGCACCCATTGGAAGCTTGTAATAGTATGTAGCTTGAAAGGAACACATAAGCATAATGACATCACAAGCTAAGATGCAAAATAATCCATAAGTTAAAGTGATGAATTAATACAAAAAAAAATATTCAACAAAATTCATATGTATGAAAACGCAGTAGTTAATAAGCATAAGCGTAAGTTAAATAACATACATTGCAAATACAACAAGAATAGTCCTACTATATTCACAACATATGCATGAAAGCTTGTCGACTCTGATTTTATTATAAGTGAAAGTTCCATTCATACATAAACCATTGACGAACCACTAGCCCCAATAGTGGAACATTAAAGTCAAGAACACCTGCTCCTCCAAAGAAGTATACTCGCTCTATGCTGTGGAGAAGCCAAGGCTCTTCACAATACTCACAAGCTCCTTCTAAGCCAAAGCTTGGCTCCCAAAAAGCCTGTTACATGAGTTATGAAGTTCTATTTCGAACAAGAGGGGGTGACTCTTCAAATACCCTTTGCAACCTTTGGACTACCCTCAGAACTCTTCAAATTCTTTACAAAATGAATCATTACATTACATCATGACTCTCCATATTCCAATATTGGCACTTGGAATTTCACTTACAACATAATTATAAATAATATTACAATTTACACTTGTACCCATATAAGACAAAATATGGTAGAGATAACTTGATAGCTTAACAAGAAAAAACACTATGATCTTTAAGTTTGGGAAAACTATAGCTCAACAAATTCCTCTTTATGGTTCTTGGTCACATGTTGGTGCCAAGCTCGGTACTGTGTGATGATATCCCCAAACTACATGATGGTTTCTGGCTAGAAGCAAACCCTAGCCTCAATGGAATTCAAGTAGAATGTCTTGGAACTAGTTTCAAGTTCGTTATGAAGCATGAGTAACATGGTTCTAATTTGGACATGACCGCTGATGTAGTTCTGCATGTTCTGTCTATTCAACTCGAAATCTTCCTTGGTGGAAATATTTATCAGTTGCTCCAAGTAGTCTTCAGTATCCTTCTTGACTTAGTTCCTGGTTTTCTCTTTGGTGAGTGAACCAATAGGTGGGATCTTGTGTGTTTACACCAAGACATCCAGACTATTGAAAAACGATACATATCAAGCCTGAATGCTACTAATAAATGAGGCAATATTCTTGTTGTTCTACATCAATATCTGAACTCTCACTTTCTCCTGCTTTTCAAGTGGTGCTCCTTTGTATCGCATTGTCCATTCTTGCACATAGGTGATGGAAGCTTGTATATTCTTGAGGGTTTTAAAAAAATCTCTTCTCTACTGATGTAGGCCATGGAAAAAAACAACTGCTTTATGTACTATCACAAATCCCTCATAGATCTTTTGCATGGTTTCTCCAAGTGTTGATACTTCAGAAAGTCTCATTACTCTCATCTCCTCCAAGTAAACATGTACATAAACAACACTCTATGCTATTGCATGGAGTTTTTATGCCTCTTGCTCGACAACAAGAAAGTGCTATGCCAATTTCTCATTATTGGTTGTGAAATACTAAATGTTTGATCTTGTTGCTCCTGCAAAGGCCAAGTTGGCTTCGGCAATGGAATTTGGATGCTTCCTAGTGTCTGCCACTATCACCCTTTCTATAACAAATGAAATTAATGTGTGATCATCCAGAAAATTATTTCTCTGTGCTTGTATAATCGTCTTTTGGAACTCATCAAATGATAGATTGTACACATACATTACCGGATCATCATCAAGGGGAACAAGATCCCCTTCCTCGCTCAAGGTTGGCTTTGCTGCTAGAGGTGGTGGATACTGAATGATGACCTATGGTGCACTCGACATCAAGTCCCCATCTTCATTCTGTGGCTCCTATTACATATCCATGTCTATTACATCAATCAAATGCTCAATATGATGAGCAATCACCTAATCCTTTATTTGTTCACCTTCCTACTCAGCTGTTGGATGGTTTTGTTCCTTCTATTCAACTTGTATCAGTGTTGTTTCTTCTATCATTACACCTTGCCTTTATTATTCCACATACTTCCACCTCTCTTCTTGTTCCCTCCTGCTCAACTCCTGTTCTTCCTTTAGTTTCTTCTCTACCTCCTACAGCTTCAGTTCTGCTTCCTGTAACCTCTACTTTTCTCTCTTCCTCCACTTTGCTCTCTGTATCCTCTATTCCTCTTTGCTTCTACTGCTAAATATTATCTAATGAGAACATGATATGCTTTCATCTTGCAGCTTTGTTCTCCCTCTAGACTATCGGAAATATCCCTCTTTCCCTTGTCCTACATAAGATTGTTGCATTTTGTTGTTGTTTAATCTTCCATAATCACTACTGTCTTTGGAGTAGCCTATGAAGTCCTATTAAAGCCTAAAAAATTGTTGTGACAACATGGGGGAAAACCACCCGGTTGGGACCTTGGTTAGTGACTCATTTTCCGTTTGGTCTAGTGGCTCTAACTAGGGATAATGGGACCAGTTTCCCATAAAAGAGTTTGATAGTGTTGGTGGGGTGATATATGATGTAATGGGAAAATGACTGAGCTAGGTGTAATCTAATCTAACTAATAAACACATGCATATATCCTAGTTTAACATTGTTTAGCTATAAATATACCCGGGAATTAAATATAATATGCGATTTAGAATGATGTCTTACATCAATTGGTAATAAAGATCATTTAACTACCATAAGGAGTGAAATCATTTAACAGTAATCGTTTTGGATAAATAGTTAGACAAAACAATTGTGAAATATATATTGCATATAAAATTGTTCATGTATTTCGAATAAAGTCAATGCTATCATCATACAAAAGTGCAATAGTGCTAAACTGTAATTCAGACTTTCAAACATAAAACAATTTAAAGAAGAAGTATTGCCTGATACATAAATAAAACAAGATCATAAGATAAAAGTACCATATATGACAAGTCCTGCTAATGTGTTTTAGCAATATTGATCCAATCTCAATCAATCCAACACATTCTAAGAGTACAAAAGTGTATTTCAGTAGAGCATGCTAGATATTTGCAAGAAAATAGATCATGTTCCATTCATTCCATCATAACCTCCTCAAAATTACAGACGTGAAAAGTTTCTGATAAAATTTATGGACCCCTCTCTAAATGCATGAGAGGGGTTTAAATACTAAACTATAGGTCCTAAAATAGTTTATTACAAGAAATAGCTGAGGAGGTTTAAATAAACATCCTCAGATTATGAGAAAATAAAACTAAAATAAAAATAAACTAAATGAATAACTCCTTTGCACTTGTTCCTTGAAATCGCAAATATCTATCATAGGATTGAGCTGAGTTGGTTGGAAATATAGCGTCTGTTAGTGCTGGCACCATCTTTTGTGTTTAGGTTGTTAAGCACCTCAAAGTCATCCAGTCACTCTATGGTTTCGCTAAAAACTACAAGTATGCTTCCCAATTCATCCTACTTAGATTTATGATAACCTCCTCCTTTTCCTATGCTGCCTACCTCCACTGCTACTCTAACTATTTGACATTCAGAAGAAATCCTGGTAGACATTCTGTAACTAGGTTGGCGCCATTCAGATTTTCATTGATGGCTTCAATTATGTTGTTTGCTGCTGTCACCACTATCGTTGTTTCCCTTTCTGATTGGTTCAACCGAGAATCCCAATCTGTGAAAAGGATGCCCTTGTGAGATTCCTCTAGCTTTGGCAGATCAACCTTTCTCCCATCCTCTGATTCTTGTGAGGTGATAAAGTCAGAAATCCTTTTATGGATTTCATCCTACTCAAGTCTCATGTTAAAAACTTGGTTTGTTCTCTTATCATTGGTTTTGGAGTAAGGACTTATCTGTGAAATACTTTGGCAAAGTACTTCCTTCTGCTGCATTAGTTGGGAGTTAAGACTGAGTGCTTTGTTTACGAACTCATCGATTTGCGGATTATCCTTAAACTCATATGTTATGGCTTGTATCGTGCATCTCTTTCTGCTAGGTTGGCCTAATGTTGTATTCTCATTTATTCAAATTCCTGTTGGAGCTCGGCTACTTGTAATTCTGCTTATTGATTAGTTTTTTCCTGAGCTAATTGTTACAGGTCTATTTGGGCACAACAACCATGACGATTATATCAGTACAATTAGGGCTCATCAGACCCTAATTCAATTGCTACATTCCCTAGACAAGTCATCAAATTCAATGATTTCATCCATGAAAGTTTCCTAGCTTGAAACCCTGCTGAAATGCCTCCTTGGGACACCAGCACAGCCTTGGCTAGGGGTAATTACACTACAGAGCAGGTAGGCCCATCCAGACCTTTACTACATTGCACTTAGGCCCACTTTGACCTGCGCTGGGAGAGAATGAGCGATTGGCATAGGATTCCGGGAATATTCCTTGATTCTAGAGCATTCTAGAAGGATGCCAAGCTCTTATCTCATCCTTTGAGCTTGAATTTGGATAGGCTATGGATAAATTATCCCTCTATCCTCTCATCCCTTTCTCCATGGAAACTAACTCCAATTTTGGAAAACCATTCAATGCCCAATTTATGACAAAGCCACTTGCATTTACCTATAATTTGACCACTCATCATAGTGATCAGACGTTGAATTTTGGATATTGTAGTGAAATAATGTTGGTTTGAGACTTGAAATCATTTTCAAGTAATGCTATGTAGCTGGATTGATGTGCTATTGGTGTGATGAGGGTTTGGACTAAGTTGGATAAGTGACATAGGATCAAATCGCATGGCATGTAACTTCTCCTTCTACAATCAATAAAATTGTTTGTTCCTTTTCCCATATTCTTGTTTATATCTATGATGACTATATGTTCAAGTGTTGTTTATTCCATTTGTTTATAGTAGATAGATAATATGCTTTGATCGTTGTTGTCTTCTATTTGTGTTGGCAGGTACCAATTGAGCGAATTCATTTTGAGCGGGAGCGACGAAGAAATTCAAAGGAGATCAAAGGGAGTGAAAGATCACAAGTAGGTTCCTTCATCTCATATATCTCTTGTAGGAAAAGGTCAAACCACTTTCCTTCTGTTGTTCGAAGTGTAACTACCCACTTAGGGAAGATGTACTTATCCGTAGGTATAAATTCCATATAACAAAGTGGCAACATACTGGGGAACAACTATTGTTCCTGGTAGTTTACCCTTATCATATTACATCCTAGTAGACTTTACTTGATCTCATTGTCTCTTTTCAATCATCTTGAAGTGTTTTTGGTCAAAAAGTTTGCTTAAATGTCTCTTGATTGGGCTCTCTGGCACCAACGTAGTGTTGGTCTTAACACAGTGTGCTGCAGAGCAGCCTTAGCTTAGAGACAGTGCTCTACAACACACTATCTCCCACTCAGGGCTACGCTGATCCCTGTCAAGCCAAAAAGCCCATATTTTGCTGGGTCTTTTCCAAATTTGCTTTTGATGCTGTTTGCTGAAAGATCAATGTTTTTAATGGCTCTGAAATCAATTTGCATTTCTTCTCCTAGCCCTACTTTGGCTTTGATTTTTTAGTGTTTCTTAAGAGATTTATTTATCATTATCAATTCATTTTCAAAGTTATCTTACATTGATTAGTCTTTTCTGAAAAAGCATTGTTGTAAAGTCTTCATTTCTTTGAAAAAGAAACTGTCGTAAAGTCTTCGTTTCCTGTGAAAAGCATTGATTGATTGTTTGTGCATTTAGTTTCTTTATGTTCATCTAAATATTAAAGGAATGAAAAGAAAAACATGAATAATGCATTTAGAAGTTTGTGTGTGCTTGTAGGAATGGTATAGGGAAATTTGCATTAGATGTGCTCTATGCTCTTTGTTTAAAGATTCTGATTGCTCTATCCCTTTTAGTTACGGTTTTGATTGTTTAAATCAAATGAAAAGAACATTTCTCATTTTAGTTTCATTCTAGGAGTTTCAGAAACATCACACAGTGAACCTGAAAGGAAAACTTTTAAACAAGATCAACTAAAATTTATCTCAATTGACCTAATGGAGCATTGTAACTTAACACATAACATTTAGAGGTCTAGGCTAGAGACATATTCCAACATCGTTAAAAATAGAATCTGTTGCTAATGGTATGTGATACATTTCGAGTTTGATACCTCATTCCACGTACATAAGTATATTGTAGCTCGTCCACCTACTTTCGGGTATACAGGGCAGTGTTATAGTATGAAAAGTATAAAGGAATGCTCTCATTGTGCGGTTTTGCATTAGAAAATGCTAACACGGATTGGGCCTCCATGTACTTTCAAGTATATTTTGGAGGACTACATTAGGTTGCTATCCATCCATAGGTAATCGAGTTGGTTGCGTTGTATATTTTGATACACCGAAAACAACATTCAGGGAGATTTCCTACACGTATGTTAAGTCCTTGGTTTACTGAGGCAATATATTGCAGTTCACAGTTACTTTGTAATCCTTTTGCCTAGATTACTGTTACACAGTAATTTGTCACCATTGGTCACCGTCCCTGTTACCCCTGTTTTCGTACATTGGAGGATACATTCCGGGACCTATGAGCAGTGACATAGCCTAAAAACACTTGCATTATGTTCCCCTGAGTATGTACTTCATGTTCCCTAAAGACACCTTCTGTGAATTATCCCTGAAAAGTGCCCTTTTTCCATTGGTGCAGGTACACAGTGCCTTACCCGCGCCAATCACTGAGATCCTCAAAAAGGGGCGCGCCCATTGGCACTTTGTCCGAGAACAACACTCGCGCCAACTAAGTTTGGTAATGATTTTTGGCAAACGCGCACCCATATGTTTTTTCCTTTCAGATCATGAAGTCTTTTGAGGGAAAAATCCATCTGATAGAGGTCGAGAGTCATCATCTATCCTTGACATCTGACCTCAGTAGCTTTTCGGAGATAATGTCGATCCACAATAGGCGTCCTGGTGCATTGAATCTTCCTCCCTTGTCCATTTATAAAAGTCTGTCCTCATGCATTAGACAAGGGAGTTCAGGGAGTTCTGGAGGAATGCTAGTTGTGATTATGCTTGTCTGGAGTGATAGTAAGAGTCTCGAATCATAGGGAGGTTATGCTGCCGGAATCTTGAGAGAGAGAAGGTCTATTGCAAGGCATACATAGCTGCTCGCCCAGCCAGAGAATAGGTTCAACGTCAGAACCTTGGTGTATCTTTCTCTGCCTATTATCATTAAGAAACGATGCTATTATGGTTCCAATCTCATTGCCTATTATGATGTTTGATTTATTTCCTTTCTGACTGAAATATAGTTGTACTTTGGTGGATTTTATGCTTGTAGTTTTCTCGGTCTTTGCATGTGCAGGTGTCCGTTCGCGAGGATCGCTAGGATTGTGACCTGCTGAAGCAAGGGAGCCGGAGGGTCAACTCTACTTCGACATTTGCGTTGGATTCCAGGTTGGTCTTCGTAATCCACCTTTTAGTATACAACTAGAAACTTGCATAGCAGCGTGAATTGATTGTTGCTAGACCCATTTTGGGCTAGTGGGATCGCCTCTGTCCGCAGAGGGGATTTACCTGTTCAACACCATATATTCACCATAGGATTCCAAAGATTGAACAATATGCAAATATGGATGAATGGAGGGAAGGGACCCTAGTAGAAAATGATAGTGAACAGGTCAATTTTGAGAAAGTTATGAGAGATCTTGAGAAAACACTTGACCTAGATTCTTTTAGGTAGGTACAAAGATCAAAAATTAGTGCATCTATTTTTGGAACCTCTCAGCAACTTCCACGGGACACCAGCACACTAGCTACAGATTCATCCAAAGGGAAAGAATTAGAAACTAGTATTCAAGTCACAGAACAATATACAATGTCTCAAGAACCTGAAACTTCCAAAGCACAGGTCCAAATGCCAACTCCTCCAACTCAGGGCAATGTAGAAGAAACTCTGAACTTAAAGACTCCTCTGAATGAGGAAAGGAATAAAAAGAGGGACAGGGAAACTACTACCCTTGCCAGTGAACCTCCAGGATAGCTTGGAACAAAAAGACAAAGACTAAATCCCCTTCAGAGGAGGAATTTGTTGAAGAGACTACAAATAGTTAGTGAGAAGAAAGGGTAGTTAGCCAGCAAACTTTTCCATTGGGAGGAACATCCACTAGCTCACAGATACAGGAGCTAGAAAGGCAGCAACGTAGCTAGAAAGGCAGCAACGTGCAAAGGTATCATCCCTCAGGCCACAAGTGAAATATGCCTTAGATATCAAGAAAAAGTTTACAGAAATAAACGCCAGGAATGATCCATTGAGGCTTCAAATTTACAATCAATATTTGAAAATGGGCCCCACAAATCAACAGAGATTAATGTCGACCTATGAAATTAAGGAAGGAAAAATGATAATGAGCTACTTTAAGCCTAAAGTGCAACAACCTCAATTAGCAGCAGATTATCTTAGAACAGATTTGGAATTCATGGCAAAGGATATTCATCCTATGGACCAGATTGAATTGCATAAACAAACTGGAGAAATGATTTATTCAACCTTGACTGGTAAGGCAATGATGGCCCATAGGTTACAAAATTCTTTGGATAACACTACTGCCCAACTACACTTAGAGAAAGCCTCCTCATTGGCTAAAGCTAACATAGTAAAGTCTTTAGAAGAAATTATTATTGGATTGGGACATAATCCCAAAGATGCGAAGGGTGTAGAAGCACTGATCAGAAAGAAAGAGGAAGATATTGCTGCCTTGAGGAAACAGCTAAAGGTGCCTCCTTCAAGGCATCCACAGACTGCAGAGATTGTAAAGTAGAAATCTGAAGAAGAGTTGATGGATTTACTTTTAAATCTTAATGGGAGATTGAATGAGACTGAACAGGAGCTAGAAAAAGCACTAAAGAACAAGCAGGGAGAGTCAACCTCTCAGCCTCCTGATGTAATTCCAGTAGTCTCAACAGCAGTACCTTCTACACTTGGGACAACATTAGCACCAAATATTCCACCAATCACAGCAGAGGTGGTCATAGGGACAGGAACAGCAACAACAACAGGGACAACACAGGGTTGGAGTGCCAATCTGATCATAGAGGAATTAATAAAGTCAATGGAGGACATGAAATTACAAGTTTTAGAGCTAAAACAGGTAAAAGGACAGTTTGCTAAACTAGAAAGAAGCTACGATCTCTCAAAGACAAATGTTGTAGAAAAAACAAGAAAGATTAAAACGTTAGAGAATAAAGTGAAAACATTAGAAAGGGACCTCACTTTTGACAAGCCTCTGGCAGAAATCAAGAAAATTCTTTGGGCCAACATCACTCAATCCATAAATGATGTTTGGCCATCCATCCAAGTAATTTTTGAGCAGATTTATCTAGTAAAGACAACCCAGGAAGAAATTAAAAGGACAAAAGCACAATTAGGACAAATTCTAGAGGAAGCCAACAGGCTCATACATTTTTTTAAATACCAAGAATAGGGAATAGCTGGAAGATTTTGGCATCACAGATAGAACAAAAACCATTTTGGAAATCAAAAATGTATTAACCAAGAAAACTTTGATGCAAAATTTAGAAAGAAGATGTCATGACATGCAAGTGGAGATTAATGCTTTCATGGAAAATTTTACTATTTTGCAGAATAAAGGGCTACCAAGTCCTTTAGTGATTAATCACATATTAATGAAGCATAGAGATTATGTGGATAAATTGAATAAATATGCAGGAAATCAAGCAAGTTCATCAACAAGTGCATCAGGAATAAAAGCACTCCCTACAGGTCAAGTTCTCTATGACAGCCTAAAGAAATTGTTCTATGTGGAGCATGAGCTGAAACACTTGTTCCCAATTCAGCCCACATTCTTTAGGTATACAGAAACAGATAAAACCCTCAAAAAGCTTCAGAAAACTAGAATACCACAGCCAAAATGGTGGGAAGAAATGCTTGAAATTTTGTAATTTATCTTTGATAAGAGGTAAACTTCGATTTTTACTACAGTTAATGAAGGTAAAGAGGATGAAAAGAGATCAACAGGTAAAGAGTATCAGATGCAGGTAAAGTGTATCAGTAGGAAGATCAAAACAGAGCAGCTAGCACATAATTACACCAAGGACAACAAGAGGCAAAATCATAGGGCCTAACTCCAGCACATTCTCAAGAATAGGGACAGCAAACCATTCGGTTGCATTATCTGTCATCTACGAGGTCTTGTGGCCCTATTTTCTTGAAAGATATGATTAGTCATCCCAGTTTATATCTCACTTTGTTATGAGATATTTTGTTGTAAAGATTTTTGTATAAATACACCCTCATTCAGAGTATTGGTTGTGGATTCTTTGACATTGCTGTAAAACTGATATTTTGGAATAAAAAGTGTTGTTGGACAAATTTTTCATGGCTGGCTGGATGAAGGATTGATGTAAAGGACTTTTCTCAGGATTCATGTGTTGGACATCAAACAAATAAGTATCTTATATCTTATGTGTTAAAGTTTTCTTGTTTATAATATTCATTATGTTCCATATCTTAATATTAAACGAAAAAGAATAACTCAGAAAGTGCTTAAGTGCAATCTGTCTTCAATTATTTTTGTTTTCAATGTTTTCTTCTAAACTAGCATAAACAATGAATTCTTAATTTCTCATGTTTCCTAATTTATGCATCTTAATCATTTAGTAAAGAATTCGTAATTGCTCTTTATTGATGGTTAGTCATGTTCTGCTCTCTTAAAGTATGTTGAAGGATTCTTTGTTGCCCTTTAACCCTTTAAGCCCATTCCATATTTTTAAGTCTCTATTTTCTCCCTATTCAGCTATCTTGCCCTGTGAAACCATCCTTTATTGAGAAACCAAATCCAGTTGAGCCATTTTCCCTGACTCCATTAGCCCAATGAACTAAACTATTCAGTTCTACCCCTTTGCTACTGAAATTCACCAACAAATTCAAACAAAACCTCAAGCTTTAATAACTAACCTAAAACCTTATAAAATAAAGCTAAAACTTAAAGAGAGAGCCCTCTATGGATACAGATTGGCTAGATTATGTATCTAAAATATTGGTTTGTGGTTACCTCGGACCCCTTTCCCCTTTTACAATTTCTGGGAAAATCTAAGTGATAACATAGTGGCGACTCCGTTGGGGACGGAAATTTGTTATCATTATTGTTTACTTTATAAACTACAGACAAAGCCTGAAGTTAGCCAGGTAGCCTTCGAACTGCTCTTGCTTTGCAAGATCATAAGTAGATGAATGCTGCTTCAGTCTATCTTCGGTCTAGTTTATGAACTGAACATAAACTAGTTCCTCAGTCAAACAAATCTTTAGGACTATTTTAAATTAAATCTCAAAAATCCTAAAAAAACATAGAAGTTGTTAATATCAATTCAGAAAATCATAACCAAGAAATTTGGCTTCATAAAGGACTCGTTATACTAGGTCAAATCTTGACCCAAATGCACCACCTGTGTTTAAGAACCCTAATCTGATTCCCAAAATTCTTAGGAGACAGGAAAGTCTAGAAAGTACTACTAGTTCTCAGCTTATTTACAGATCAACATCTTGCCCTATAAAGTGGGTTTATCTTGAGGACGAGCCCTTTGATGAGCAGTTTGAAACCTCTTTGTTTGTAACATTTTTTGAGTCTGAATTGGTTCACTTGGTTCATGACCCTGTGTTTATTGAAGACTTAAAATTTGAAGCTGCCAGTGTTGCAAATGACAGACATTTACAAAATTCAATACAATCTGAACTCACTTCTGAAAGAACACCTGATCCCTCTACAATCACTGTTGCTTCTACAAGTTCCACATCCTTCCCTCATACATCTCAACCACAAACTACTCGACCACAAACCGCTCCTTCTACCCCTGCATCCACAACTCACATTCCTATTGTTTCCTCTACCCCATTTGTTGTTTCATCACTACCTATAGCTTGGAAAACAGGTATACCCCCCTGAATTTACCTGCCAACTTGGGTTCTATGCCCCAAGACTATCAAAGTAAAATCACCCAATTTGATGGCACTGGTACCTACGCAGCTCAACAACATACGAAGAAAATGACTGACTATTTTGAAATATTTGAGATTGATGCTGATGATATTAAAATGAGAATATTTTTCCAAAGTTTAACAGGGGAAGTCAGAACTTGGTTTAGGGCTCTAAATGACCTAGAAGCCCTTTATACACAATTCTTAAATCGTTGGGAGAAGAAGAAATATCCTCTACAGATCTTATCTGAATATGAAAATCTTAAGAGGGGAACTCAGGAAACTATGCAAGATTATTGCACTAGGTTTAATGTTGTTTACAATGAAATTCCTCAAAACCTTAGACCCCCACCTAACTTAGCCCTGATCAAGTTCCTAGATGGATTTGATTATGATATGGGTTTTCAGTTAAGGGAAAGAGCTCCCATAACTTTAGAAGAAATGCAGAGTATAGCTGTCAGTGTTGAGGCTAATTTGATATCAAAACGTGCCAAGGCTAGAAGTGAAAGAAGGATACCACTGAAAGAAGAATCTTCACCTGTGGAACAAAAAATGGATGCTATAATCAAAGGAATGGAAAGATTATGGGATAGGGTAGAAACCATAGAAAGAAAATCACCTTGGGAGGGTCAACAAGCCAATACAGGGAGGAATCCCAATTTGCAAAAAAACCAAAATCCAAACACTGGGAAAACTGGCCCTGATAAGAACATTAGACCCCCTTTCCAAGAGAATTACATAAAAGATTCTAGTTCGAAAGATCCCCCTGAGGATACTCAGATTAATCTAATGGGACTTAACAATGAAGGAGAAGTGTTTCTAACTCAAGAAGATCAAGAGGCTCATGTTCTCAAACAGTTTCAAACCCAGTCTGGAGAATCGTTTGAATTCAGGGAGGGATATGACACAGCTATCTATGAAGTTCACAAACAGTATAATTTGAGAAGTAGAAGAATTGATGTCCTCGATAACAACAAGTAGAAAGGTCCAAAACAACCAGCCAAAGGTAAAACAGTACCTCCACATGTACAAATTTTGTCTATACCTAACAATAACCCCTCTAATCCAATAATAGAAGATATATATGATAATCAACAGAATAACAGAGATTCTTCCATTCCCCTTACCTCTAAGGCAACTGTGGAAGAAACTCTAGAAGTTAATTTAGGAGAAAATGTAAATACTAACCCTACTCATGAAAAAGACAAAAACACTGAAAATCCAGAAAATAGAGAGAATCCAACTGTTCGAAACACTAAAGCACAAACTGAAAAACCTTTCAATCTGGAAGCCGAAGTAGGAAAATTTAAGGTAGCTATTCCACTGTCCGAATTAGCTAAACATGATGCCTACCAAGAACAAATCAACAGATCACTTAAAATCACAGGAACCAAAGACTCTGTAAATGTTTTTGATGACCAACCAGAACTTATCTTTGGACCTAAAGTAAATGGAAAACACCTGGAAGGAAGTGTTCCTCCCTTCTATGTGAGTTTAAATATTCATGACAAAATCCTCCACAATGCTATGTTTGATTCTGGGGCATATCACAACTTAGTGCCCAAATCTGTAATGGAGAAATTTGATCTTGATATCACTAGACCTTATAAAATCTATTTTCTTTTGATTCAAGCCAAGAAAGATGTTTAGGGTTAATAAAAGACCTGTGTTTCTTTAGTTCAGTACCCTACTAAAACAATCTTGATGGATATAGTAGTAGCAGATATTCCTCCAAAATATGGGATGTTGTTATCCAGGTCTTGGGGTGCTAAAATCCAAGGATCACTACAGTTGGACATGTCTTATGCTACTATCTTTGTTTTCGGTCAACCTAAGAAGCTATATCGAGAGACATTAATGAAATATGTAGTAAGTAGCCAGGAGAAACCACATAATTTCCCTATCTACTTAGTACACTCAGATATGGATTCATTTATTCTATATAATGTCGAAATCAATCCTGCCAACAATGAACAAGTTTTAACAGCAGAACCAAAAGAAATTCAAATAAAAAAACAAGTGTTCGGATCCAGGAAATCTCAGACACAAATGATCAATCAGATGACAAATATAAACTAGATGAGAATGAAAAACTGAAACCTCCCGCAAAACAAATTCCAACAACCCCTGACACTGATTATGTACATGAAATACTCTGGCACTTAGAGTTTGATGGTTTAGTAAATAAATTAGGGGCAGAGGTAGGAATTTGGGTGCATAACTTAGAAAATGACCATGCTGAAAGCCATGCCTACAGGCTAAATTTTAAATGCACCAACAATATGGCAGAATACAAAGCTCTTTTGCTAGGAATTAAAATTGTAAAAATGTTAGGAGCAATTAGAGTTTCTATTATAGGTGATTCAGAATTAATTATTAATAAGATTAAAGGAAAGTACCTTACTAGAGATACTAGATTAGGATATTATATGGGAACAGTGATAGAGATTCTTAATACTTTTCTGGAAACTCAGCTTGCTGTAGTATCTAGGAAGCACAACTTACATGCTCATAGTCTAGCCATGTTTGCCAGTACTTGTAAATTACCATTTGAGCCCAACCACCAGTTCACTACTGAAATTAGGCATACGCCTGCCATCCCTGACAATGTAAAGAATTGTCAAGTTTTCAAAAATGATGAGCAAATAAATAACTTTCTGACTTTAGAGAGTGAATTTTTTCATAGTCACATAGATATTGATGCTACTAAACAGATAGATGAAGTAGATGCCAATATGGTAGAAGACAGTTCCATTCAAATGCTTCATCCCACAAATTTTAACAAAAAGGAAGTTCAAGACTTAAAACAGATGGACCTTGATGAGATAAATAAAGAGGAAATAGAGGTCATAGATTTAAAAGACAATCACTTGCCTAAGTGATTAACTCCTCTAGAGGACCTCTTTAATTCCAATGACATTCCTAAGAAACCAAATATGGAACCACTAAAAGTAGATATTGAAGAATATAAATTAGGAACAGAAGAAAATCCTAAAATGGTAAAACTATCAAAGTCCTTACCTCCTGACCAAAAGTTAAATTATGTTGAACTCATGAGAGAATTCCAGGATGTCTTCGCCTGGAGTTATGAGGATTTGAAATCATATGATACCTTAATAATTCAGCATACCATACCTCTGAAGGAAGACCAGAAACCATTCAAACAGAGACTCAGACGAATCAACCCTGTCTTACTACCACTGATTGAGAAAGAGATTAAACATGTGTATGAGGCAGGGATAATTGCACCTATAAGATTTTCAGAGTGGGTATCTAGTTTAGTACCTACTAGGAATAAAACTAGTGAAACTAGACTATGTGTAGACCTGAGGACTGTAAAAAAAGTTTCTTTAAATGATAATTACCCTTTACCTAAGATGGATCACATTTTGCAAAGGGTAGTGGGGGCCTCTAGGATTTCACTTTTGGATGGGTTTTTAGGGTATAACCAGATCCTAGTTCACCCTGATGATCAAGAAAAAACTTCCTTTACCACACCATGGGGCACATTTATGTATATTAAAATGCCTTTTGGACTTAAAAATGAAAGAGCTACTTTTCAGAGAGCAATGGATATTGCATTTGCTAAAGAGATTCATGATTTTATTGTCATATATCTTGAAGACTTAACTGTTTTTTCTAAGTCAGATCAACAACATTTGGATCATCTCAAACAAGTATTCCTCAAGTGTAGAAAATATGGTATCTCTTTAAATCCCAAAAAGTCCCTATTTGGCCTTGAAGAAGGTAAGCTCTTAGGGCACATTATCTCAAATGATAGCATTCAGATTGATCCTGCCAGAATAGAAGCAATTTTGCAGATACCTCATCCTAGAAGTATCAAAGAACTTCAAACTTTATTAGGAAAGATAAACTTTTTGAGAAGATTCATATCTAATTTAGCAGAATTAATTAGGTTACTCAATAATATGTTAAGAAAGGATTCAAGCATAAAATGGACGATAGAAACCAAACAAGCTTTTGAAGAAATTAAAATGGTTTTGACTAGAACATCGGTCCTTACAAGTCCCCAATTTGATAGAGATTTCATAATTTTTTTCTTTTGCCTTAGAGCAGACTATAACAGTTGTTTTATTACAAAAGGATGACCAAGGATGTGAGAAACCCATAGCCTTTTTTAGTCAAACACTTAGAGATGCATCCCTGAACTACAAAATCATGGAAAAACAGGCATTTGCACTTGTTAAAGCAATTAAGGACTTTAGAGTTTATATATTATATTCTCATGTGATAGCTTATGTGCCAAACGTTGTTGTTAAGAACATCCTGACTCAGGATGGAATTGAAGGAAAAAGGGGCAAATGGATTGCTACCATTTGAGAGTATGATATTAAAATAAAATCTATAAAATTGATAAAAAGACAGGGATTGGCTAAACTCATGATAGAAACAAATTGCCAAGCCCTGGACATAAATGAATTGGACAGTGAACAGGGGATGGCGACTCCACAAATCAGCCAGGCCTCTTTAGATTCACCTTGCTATGCTGATATAATCAATGTGTTACAAAACCTACAGGCTCCTACAGGGTTGTCCAGAACAAAAAGTAGATTTTTAAAGATGAAAGCTTTAAAGTTTTGCATTCTAGATAATGCTCTTTTTTGGAAAAATCATGAAGGAATCTTATTGAGTTGTTTACTAAAGAATGAAGCTGACAAGACACTTCAAGATTTTCATGCAGGAGACTATGGTGGACACCTATACTAGAAATCGACTGCAGATAAGATCTTAAGGGTTGGTTTCTATTGGCCAACCTTCTTTTCCGATGTGAAAAAAATTGTTACCTCTTGCCATAAATGTCAAATTTTTAGGGCAAGAGAAAACTATTACCTTTACCCCTGAAACCAATCTCTACTGAAAAACCATTCCAACAATAGGGTCTTGAATTCATTGGAGAAATTCATCCTCCCTCCTCTGGCCAACATAAATGGATCCTTGCTGCCATTGATTACTTTACTAAATGGATAGAGGGCATACCTTTCAGATAGGCCACAGATGCAGTAATCATAGGATTCCTAGAAACCAACATATTATCCAGATTTGGCTGCCCCACAAAAATCATAACAGATAATGTTGTTGCTTTTAAATCAAGAAAAATGATCAGTTTTTGTAATAAATACTATATTAATTTAGGCCATTCTACAGCCTATTATCCCCAAGGAAATGGACTAGCTGAATCCTCCAATAAAAGCCTTATCAATATTATTAATAAATTATTGGAAGAAAACAAAAAGACTCGGCATAAGAAACTGATAAATGCACTATGGGCAGAAAGATTAACAACTAAAAAATCCATTGGCACTAGTCCTTATGAATTAGTCTATGGCATGGAGGCAGTATTCCCTTCATCATTAGGAGTTCCTGTTATGAAACTACTTCAAGAATCTCAAGTTGAACCTAATGATATCCAAAGGAGGATTAAGCAGACCATAAATCTACCGCAGACTAGAAAGGAAGTGTATCAGAGATCCCAAATATGGTAAGAAAAGCTCAAGAAGATATTTGATAGAAGAACTAAAGCATAACATTTCCACCTTGGAGACAAAGTGCTGAGATGGGATTCCAGAAGAGAGGACAAAGGGAAACATGGGAAGTTTGACTTCCTATGGAAAGGTCCAGATATTATCTAGGCTCTACAAGGAAACAATACATATTATTTGAAGAACCTGGATGGTACATCATCAGAGGAAGGACCAGTCAATGGTCGAATGATAAAACATTACTTTGATCCTACCTATTAAGTTTACCATGATGATTAACCTGTACATACAATATCCTTTTTAATGTCACAGTTTTGATTGGACAATGACTTTTGGAGTTGAAGCCCGAAGAGAAGGCCCTAAGCTTTAGAAATATTATTGTCATACATAGAATAAAATAGCAGGAAAACGAAGATTGCAGAATACAGTGATAGTCATTCAGAGGCCATCTGATCTACTGTTTTTGACTTTCCACCAGGAAAATCCACCCCTAAGTGGAGCCAGTGTTAGGCCCTTATATCAATAGGTGTCATATGTCATGTTTAACTTGATGAGCTTAGTAATATGTTCATACCTTTTCTTGTTGCAAAGGTTTTCCATATTTTCAAAAAGTCAAAAAATTTAAAAAAAGTAAAGAGGGTATACCCTAAAAGAAAAATCAAAGGGTAAAAAGAATAAAGATGGTCAAAAAATGAAAGAAAATGAACCCCAAATAAAATAGACCAGGAAAGTGTGCAAGTCTAAATGCCACTACTTTCTCATTTTGTGTAATAAACAAATTGTGTGTAGCTTGTCACTTGCCACAATTCATGAATAGTCAAACTGTTTAAACTTGGCTAATTCATTTTCAATTTCATGTTGTAGAGATAGAGAATAAATATCTGACCAAACAGTGTAATCTTGGCAGATAAGTAGATAGGTAGAGTTAATGAAAAGGAGATCAACAGTTTAATCTGAGCCCTTGGATGTAATAAGTGTAGATTTAGATACAAATCATTATGTAAAAGAAAAAGAAGTTGAAAAAGGTTTGCCAGTTTAAGTGCACCCTAATAAAGAAGAAAAAATGCTAGGTTAAAGTAAGTAGGGTAGGTAGATGATGTTGCCGAATTACGTATGATGAATAATGTCTCTAAATGTATTAATCCTTCATTTTTCATCATAATGCAAAGGCATACACTACATTGAGTACATCACAAGGAAAACAAAATCACAATGATTAACTCCCCTTCTTATTTTCCCTAATTATTCACTAATTTCCCCTAAGCACTAAGGCATTTGCTAAATTGGAGGGGCTCAAAGCATTTCTCTGACTTTTGGAGGGACCGGACCCCCATTCCAATAATTTCAAAAGCCTAAGTACTTAAAATCATCATTCATTCACTTTCATAAGTCTTTTCCTAAGTAAAATCCCATTTTACTTAGGAAGAATTCATAATATTACATAAAACCCCTTTTCTCACATCAAGGCTAAGTTAAATATAAGCTCTGATGTTTTACTTAGCGCTTTTTATCACATTGTTTCATATTAATTTCTAATTTGTATTATATAATTCCTGAAAAGTTCACCCTTTCCCATATTATTAAATATATATAGAAATCCCCAAAATGTTAAATATCCCACCCCCAGTTAAATATAACCATAATTTGTGTTAAAATAGGATTAATGAGTTAATCAGTAACCCATTAAGAACCTCGACCTTCCGCTTTATTAAACGGGATTAATTAACCCTCTTGGTTAATTAATAACCTCCCTAGCCATTCGCAATCACCCCGATATGATTATTATTAATTATATTGGGCCCACTGCAGTTAAAACTCCATCGTATCACTCGCCTGTTGCCCATCCGATCGCGGTCCCCTCATCGGATGACCATTATTGATGTCGCGCCCCCTTGGTGACCATGCGTTAACACGCGATCACCAAGTGGTTTTCAAACCGTACCCCCACCACGCATCAGGCAATCCATGGAATCGCTAGCTCCCGGCAAAATACCGCTCGCTTCCAAAAGCGGTGTGATACCAGACCACTTACCACTCCCCATATGCGACAAAACATCCTTTCCCGCTTATGTAATCTGCCCGATAATCCAAAAAACCACGCCAACCTTGACTTTGTTAAATAAAACAAACAAAACATCAATTTCACTGTTATACGCTGCAACCTATGCTCCCATGCAAAGCGACGTCCCAGTTAACTGCTAAAGCTTTCCAACCGCCACCTGGTCAAAAAATTTGCAGCAACGCACTCCAGAGCCTATTATTCAACTTGCCATTGTACTGTTCACTTCCCCATTACAAGTATTTATCCAATTTCCACCGAAACCCTGCGAGTTTTGGTTTTACACTGAAAATTCCACAAGAAAGAGCTAAATTCAGTACAAGTTCAGACATTGTTTCATTATATAAGTTCCCAAACCTGCAGTTTTGCCTATTTTCCATAGAAAACCCCAATTCCATTTTTGAACCCACAAGAACAAAAAATGGAAACCCCCATAGCCCTAAATGTTGCACCCATGAACGCTTATCACAAAGATTTAGATTATCTACCTTTGGCCGATAAAGATTTTCAGATAAAAGACATAACCAGTGATAAAAACCACCTTCAGGTATTTTTCCAAGCAAGAGATAGTTATCTGAATGGGTCTGATATCTTAGGATTGTGGGAATCTAACCATCCCATTTATTTCCTCCCCTCAGTCCATGTTTTCCCAAATATAATTCATCAATGTTGCGCCAATTATGATCATAATCGTAGAGAATTTATGTCCCCAAGTTATACAATCATTTTTTACATAACTGCTCAATCCATCAATGAAATGTTGCAATTCCACTCCAGTCAGCCTCTCACTCCTATTTACATGGGATATTTACTTGAAAAAGCATCTCAATTGTCCCAATCATAACTGAATGGCATCTGTCAAACCTTCATGTTACTGAAACACCATCCCAAAGGTCCACCTCATCTACAAACTTTCTTCACAGAAACTGGAAGACTCATTGTTGATATGATATCTCTAATTATGAGATTTAACACTAGTGAGTTTGTTGATGAGGTAACCCTAGTGTTGTTGTCAATTTTTACTCTTGGACAGTCTCCTACTTTCAAATATGACTATGCCTCCTATATTGCCAATAAAATTCATGACCAATTCCTGAGATTGGACAATGAAGGAGTCTTCAAATACACCACTTTCATATATCATCTCGTGTTGTATTATTAATAAGACAACTTCCCTTTCTATGTCAAGAAACTTGACACCAAAGGAAATCCAAGGTCTGTCATCTTTTGGATTTCGATCTTTCATAATTCCATTGAGTCCCCTTACACCTACAATGAGTTCATTAACCTGTTCGTCCATCCAGCAACCACTTTATTGATAGGAGCTTACCCTCCTAGGATCAATGGTGATATGAAGAAAATCCTCCAGCTCTCCAAGCAGTACATGATAGGTGACTGGTACCTATATAAGAACCATACAACAATCAGGATCTATGGGTGTGAACTCTGCCCTTTTAAACTACCAAAGTGTGTTCCAATGAGACTCTTTGCATTGGAATATTTCAGGCAAATGAAAAATGCAGAATTAGTCCATTTTTGTAATGCCAAGAAGAAAGCTCAGCTTAAAATCAAGAACCAGCTAGACCCTTTTGTCTACAACACTAGGGACACATGGAAAGAAGCAGAAAAAATTTCAGAAGAGCACTTTAAGTTACAAAAGAGTTTTGGGTGGATACGATATGACCCTAACAATTTTATATGTAATAGAAGAATAAAGAATGGGTTGTCCCCATATATTCACCATAGGATTCCAGAGATTGAACAATATGCAAATATGGATGAATGGAGGGAAGGGACCCCAATAGAAAATGATAGTGAACAGGTTAATTTTGAGAAAGTTATGAGAGATCTTGAGAAAACACTTGACCTGGATTCTTTTGGGCCGGTACAAAGATCAGAAATTGGTGCATCTACTGCTGGAACCTCTCAACAACCTCCACAGGAAACCAGCACACCAGCTACAGAGTCATCCAAAGGCAAAGAATTAAAAACCAGTATTCAAGTCACAGAACAATCTACAATGTCTCAGCAACCTGAAACTTCCAAAGAACAGGTCCAAATTCCAACTCCTCCAACTCAGGGAAATGTAGAAGAAACTCCAAACTTAGAGACTCCTCTGAATGAGGAAAGGAATAAAAAGAGGGACATGGAAACTACTACCCTTGCCAGTGAGCCTTTAGGACAGCTTGGAACAAAAAGACAAAGACTAAATCCCCCTTCAGAGGAGGAATTTGTTGAAGAGACTATAGATAGTTAGTGAGAAGAAAGGGTAGTTAGCCAACAAACTTTTCCATTGGGAGGAACATCCACTAGCTCACAGAGACAGGAGCTAGAAAGGAAGCAAAGTGCAGAGGTATCATCCCTCAGGCCACCAATGAAAGATGCATTAGATATCAAGAAAACGTTTACAGAAATAAAGGTCAGGAATGATCCGTTGAGGCTTCAAATTTACAATCAATATTTGAAAATGGCCCCCACAAATCAACAGAGATTAATGTCAGCCTATGAAATTAAGGAAGGCAAAATGATAATGAGCTACTTTAAGCCTAAAGTGCAACAACCTCAATCAACAACAGATTATCTCAAAACATATTTGGAAGTCATGGCAAAGGATATTCATCCTATGGACCAGATTGAATTGCATAAACAAACTGGAGAAATGATTTATTCAACCTTGACTGGTAAGGCAATGATGGCCCATAGGTTACAAAATTCTTTGGATAACACTACAGCCCAACTACACTTAGAGAAAGCCTCCTCATTGGCTAAAGATAACAGAATAAAGTTTTTAGAAGAAATTATTATTGGATTGGGACATAATCCCAAAGATGTGAAGGGTGTAGAAGCACTGATCAAAAAGAAAGAGGAAGATATTGCTGCCTTGAGGAAACAACTAAAGGTGCCTCCTTCAAGGCATCCATAGACTGCAGAGATTGTAAAGCAGAAATATGGAGAAGAGTTGCTGGATTTACTTTTAAAGCTTAATGAGAGATTGAATGAGACTGAACATGAACTAGAAAAATCACTGAAGAACAAGCAGGGAGAGTCAACCTCACAGCCTCCTGATGTAATTCTAGTAGTCTCAATAGCAGTACCTTCTACACTTGGGATAGCATTAGCACCAAACATTCCACCAGTCACAGCAGAGGTGGTCATAGGGACAGGAACAACATCAACATCAGGGACATCACAGGGCCGCAGTGCCAATCTGAGCACAGAAGAATTAATAAAGTCAATGGAGGACATGAAATTACAAGTTTCAGAGCTAAAACAGGTAAAAGAACAGTTTGCTAAACTGGAACGAAGCTACGATCTCTCAAAGGTAAATGTTGTAGAAAAAACAAGAGAGATTAAAACATTAGAGAATAAAGTGAAAACATTAGAAAGGGACCTCACTTTTGACAAGCCTCTGGTAAGAATCAAGAAAATTCTTTGGGCCAACATTACTTAATCCATAAATGATGTTTGGCCATCCATCCAAGTAATTTTTGAGCAAATTGATCTAGTAAAGACAACCCAGGAAGAAATTCAAAGGACAAAAGCACAATTAGGACAAATGCCGGAGGAAGCCAACAAACTCATACATTTTTTAAATACCAGGAATAAGGAACAAATGGAAGAGTTTGGCATCACAGATAGAACATAAATCATTTTGGAAATCAAAAGGGTATTAACCAAGAAAACTTTGATGTAGAATTTAGAAAGAAGATGTCATAACATGCAGGTGGAGATTAATGCTTTCATGGAAAAGCTTACTATTTTGCAGAATAAAGGGCTACCAAGTCCTTTAGTGATTAATCAAAAGATTAATGAAGCATAGAGATTATGTGGATAAATTGAATAAATATGCAGGCAATCAAGCAAGTTCGTCAACAAGTGCATCAGGAATAAAAGCACTCCCTACAGGTCGAGTTCTCTATGACAGCGTAGAGAACTTGTTCTATGTGGAGCATGAGCTGAAACACTTGTTCCCAATTCAGCCCACATTCTTCAGGTATACATAAACATATGAAACCCTCATAAAGCTTCAGAAAACTAGGATACCACAGCCAAAATGGTGGGAAGAAATACTTGAAATTTTGTAATTTATCCTTGATAAAAGGTAAATTTCGATTTTTACTATAGTTAATGAAGGTAAAGAGGATGAAAAGAGATCAACAGGTAAAGAGTATTAGATGCAGGTAAAGTGTATCAGTAGGAAGATCAAAATAGAGCAGCCAACACATAATTACACCAAGGACAGCAAGAGGCGAAATCATAGGTCCTAACTCCAGCACATTCTCAAGAATAGAAACAACAAACCATTCGGTTGCCTTATATGTCATCTACGAGGTCTTCAGGCCCTATTTTCTTGCAAGATATGATTAGTCATCCAGTTTATATCTCACTTTGTTGTGATAATTTTGTTGTAAATATTTTTGTATAAATACACCCTCATTCGGAGTATTGGGTGTGGATTCTTTGACATTGCTGTAACACTGATATTTTGGAGTAAAAAGTGTTGTTGGACAAATTTTTCATGGTTGGCTGGATGAAGGATTGATGTAAAGGAATTTTCTCAGGATTCATGTGTTGAACATCAAACAAATAAGTATCTTATATCTTATGTGTTAAAGTTTTCTTGTTTATAATATTCATTATATTCCATATCTTAATATTAAACGAAAAAGAATAATTCAGAAAGTGCTTAAGTGCAATCTGTCTTCAATCATTTTTGTTCTCAATGTTTTCTTCTAAACTAGCATAAACAGTGAATTCTTAATTGCTCTTGTTTCCTAGTTTATTCATCTTAATCATTTAGTAAAGAATTATTAATTGCTCTTTATTGATAGTTATTCATGTTCTGCTCTCTTAAAGTATGTTGAAGGATTCTTTGTTGCCCTTTAACCCTTTAAACCCATTCCATATTTTTAAGTCTCTATTTGCTCCCTATTCAACTATCTTGCCCTGTGAAACCATCCTTTATTGAGAAACCAAATCCAGTTGAGCCATTTTCCCTGACTCCATGAGCCCAATGGACTAAACTATTCAGTTCTACCCCTTTGCTACTAATTTTCACCAACAAATTCAAACAAAACCTCAAGCTTTAATAACTAGCCTAAAACCTTATAAAACAAAGCAAAAACTTAAAAAGAGAACCATCTCTGGATACAGATTGGCTAGATTCTGTATCTAAAAGATTGGTTTGTGGTTACCTCGGACCCCTTTCCCCTTTTTACAACTTCCGGGAAAATCTAAGTGATAACACGAAATACGCGTGGTTCACCTGACCTTGCGCACTTGGTGATCATCTCTTGTAGTCCTTTAACTTCCCTATTGTCATGTAACAACTTCATGCATGTCTCTAAAAAGGTAGTAAGCATAGAAGGATCCATTCCTGGCTCTAGTTGATCCTTACTACTTGAAGTAGAGGCCTCCGCTAAGCTCTTCTTAGCTTCCATAAACGTCTCCTTTGCACATTCCAAGTCAAACTTAGGTTCTTTTGTAGGAGCCTTGCGAACCCATGTATCTTCCTCACGCTGCTTCCCCTTATCTTCCCCTGTAGTCGCACCGCTTTTGAGCACGATATTCACATTTGGATCCTCTTCGCATGGTTCAAACCTCATCATTTGAATATTTTGAGTCAGAGTAGGCTAAAGTACCCCTTTCTCACGCATTTGTGCAATTAGCATAGGACAATCTACCATTTCATGATCAAATTGAGCACAATATGAACAGGATACTTTCATCGGGTTGGTACAATCGCAGGCGTAGTGCCTTGGACCTCCAAAAGTGTAACAAATTAACTATCCGCAGCCCCTTCTCGATCCCATTCCTCCTCATCCTCGACCCCAGCCCTAAAATCCAGTGCGCCATCCTTGCCGCTGGGTCGAGGTCTCACGTTTCTATTTGCATTCTATATGCTAGGGTCCGCTCCATCATTAACTCGTACATAAGACAAGTACGCTCGTCGTGGCCCACCTATCCACAAAAATTACAAAACAGTTTCTAGGGAGTTTCTGTATATTTATGCAACAAATGACAATTATCCGTCATGTGCTTTCCTCCTATCTGACAGATTGCGCACCATAGCGTGGGTGCCAAACTTGGCCCTTCCTGTGCCTCTGGTCTCAACGGCATTGGTCCCCCTCCTATGAAGTAGTTCACGAATATTGGACAGTGGTCTTTATCATGGCCCTAGCCTTTGCATTTTATGCACTACACTTCTTCATGCACCTCTGGACGTGGTGCCCTATCCTGCTTCAAACTCTGCATCTCCAAGCATAGATTCTATAGTTGCGCGTGGATTTGTTGGATTCCCAATTCCGGATCTTGTATTGGTGTTTCATGCAACCTCATCACCATTTCCAACGCTTCGGCCTGGGTTGAAAGCTTCTACTATGACAATGTTGTCCTTAGGTGTGGTGTCAAAGACACCACAAACCATGGGCGGTGTTGCGCATCCGTTAGTGTCATATTAGCCTCATAGATCATACTCTTCAGCCTCTCATCCAGATCCCAGGGGGTCTCGCCTGGAAGCATCGCGATTTCTTTAAATCCGATGATTGACTGTGTCTCTGATTTCGGCTGGCTAAATTCTCTGTTCAGTGCACTTTGGATCTCCGCTATTCCTGCATTTGGGTGATCATTAGAGTGCTTGATATACCATGTCAGCGCATGATCGTGCAACACACTCAACAATGTGGCCTTCTTAATGTTGTCGTCCGTGACCCCTTTTGCTTCCCACACTGCTCTTACCACGAACCAAAACTGGTCTGGTTCCTCATTCCCTACTCCTCTAAATATGGGTAGCTTGATTGCGCTCGCCATGCTGAACTGCAGGTTTGGTGGAGGTGGGGTGGGTGAAGATGGAGGTGAAGTAGGTGAAGCGGGTGATGGCGTAAGTGGAGGTGATAACTGTGGAATGCGCTGCCTTATCAAACTGACCGCACTTCTTGGAGAAACCCGAGCGAGCTCTTCCTCGATCTCTCGCGAAGGTGAAATCAAGGGACTGCTTCCTAATTCCCCACTACCTTTTTAGATTCTTCCACTTCATGTCATTCCAAATATTAATGTATTCACATCACCCATTTTTCACATAACAACATCTTAATCCAAGTATTTAGGGATTTAATGTACCTACCTCGTGGTCCCTTGAGAAAACTTCATTCTGTTTCGCTATATCTCATGGTCATGTCTACTGTGAACTCAGTGATAAATCCCCTTATTATTCGGTCGAGCCAATGGTCCATAATGCACACAATCTTATATTCTGATGCCTCTAGTCTGCGCACTAACTCTCGGATACTTGCGGAGTTCTGTTTTCCTGTGTCACGAACTCGTGAAGCTTCTTGTCTAACCACTCTTCAATTTCCTTCTTTGTTGGGTTCCAATGGCACGACATCAGACATCCCTTAGGCAGATACCGTTCCTGGCAACAGAACCATTTGTTGACTTGTTGGGGCCTGACCCAGATTCATAAGTGATTTAGCCAAACAAATACCGAAACTACTGGCCCTTTCGGCAACAGTCCGCAGTGCCCAGACTGAGGTCTCACCCGAGGTAGTATGGGAGGGTACTGGAACCAGGTTTCTGCACCCTAGGGATGTCTTGATGAAGGCTGGGAAGTTCGCGAACCAATCTTGCACACTTGCGCGGCTTCACGCAGCCATCTGTCCTTCGCAAATTGTGAAACTGCTTCCACATAGCTCTATAAAGAGCGCGAAGGGGTGCGGTCTAGATCCTTATTCCTGACTGTGTGTTTATTATAGATCCTAACTTAATTATGTGGGCCAAATATTCTCATTAATCATTCAATATTCATAACAAGTGCGTGTCATCATAAATTGTAAAGAGATGCATAAAGATTACCGGGCATAGACATAGAATGTTCCACAATTAACTTATCTTTTATTAATCCTCTGTTCAGATATAATCCCAACTCCGCCCTGCGCACTCAGCTGCAGGGGTCCATGTACACAGCTATAGACTCTACCAAGCCTCTACACACTTAGCTGCAGAGCCTCTTACTACTACTACAGCCCAAGACTTGGACTTACAGACTCAGAGCTAATTTATCATCCAAAAACCCATATATTTCTCCAAGCTAAGACTCCCTTTTACACTTAGAGCCTTACTGTATTTATACAATCCCATGGTCTGCGGACCATGGGTAGACCGATACATTCTATATTAAATTACATTATTTTAGGGTGGACAACCCTAGACTCTCGCGTTTCGCGCCCGCATTTTGCAGGGTCTTTACATTACATTGACCAAAACCTCGGGCTTCAAGCCCCAAAAACACGCTATGGGGGCATCTGCTGCCCAACACATGCCAAGATGATTTGGGAAGCACACTACAGTTGGATTGCTGGGCATTTCAGGGTCGAGAAAATGGTGGCAGTACTATAGAATAATTTCTATTGGCCAAATCTTCGATAAGATGTGGGGAAGTACATCAAATCCTGCACTGCCTGTGCCATTGCCAAGCCGACCATCAAGAAGCAAGGCCTCTATACTCTGTTGCCTACCCTTAGTTAGCCTTGGGAGTCAATCTCCATGGATTACATGTTGGGCCTTCCTTCTACTAAGCATGGCAACGACTGTGCTTTTGTAGTCGTCGACAGATTCTCGAAGATGGCCATTATGGCGACCTGCAAGAAGAATACCACAGTGGAAGCCACTACTAAACTCTTCTTTGAACGAGTGTGGGTACACTTTGGGATCCCACAATCTATCATCTCAGATCGAGACAACAGGTTTCTCAGTACATTTTGGTCTAGTCTCTGGTCGATGCTGGACACCAAGTTCACTAACTCCATAGCTTTCGATCCCCAAACTGATGGCCAGATAGAGATCGTTAAAAGGATGATCGTACACATTCTGCACATGTACAACTTAAAGCATCCACGCACATGGGATGAGAGCCTCCGCTATGTCCATCACAACGATAATAAGGCTCTCCACAACTCGACTGACCACAACCCTTTTCAAGGGGGTTTGGGATTCCAACAACTATGTCCCATTGATGTGGCCATGCCATTTGCAACTACTCATGCAGATTTGGCTCATGTCCAATCCGAAACCGATAAGGCAAACAACTTCATTATGCAAATCCAACATATCCGCTAACAGGTCCACGACATTTTGGAGAAATCAAATGCCAAGTACAAGCAACGACATGATCAACATCGGGTTCTACATAAGTTTCAAGTGGGTGACAAAGTCTGGTTGCATTTGCAAAAGGAACACATTACCAAAGCCTATCGGAAACTCAGACCACTCCGATATGGTACTTACACCATTACCAAGGTAGTGGGAGACAATGCATTTGAGCTTAGCATTCCCCCATTCTTTGGCCTGCAGCGAGTATTCAATGTAGACCGCCTTCGACCATACTTCCCACCATCGCTAGACACATCAGACATTGGAGAACAACTCACACTTACAGAGTTAAATCCATATTGCATGGAACAAGCCACAACTGATCGGATCATGGAAACGCAGATCAAGAACACCCGAAAATAAAGGATCCAACTATATCGAGTTGTCAAAGCAAGCCAACTCCTTCACCAGGAAAGTGGCTCATCGGGGACCAAGTTTAGCAGAAGTTTTCTCACTCATGGAGGAACTCAATGCAATGGGGACCATTGCTTCCTAAGGGGGGAGGAATGATCCAGGTGGATAATGGTGGCCACCTGCCTATTCTACTTGGACCCCCAACACTGTCTCTTTCAGTTTTTCGGGTCCTAAACTTCCGGAGCTGTTTTGAGGTCCTAAACGTCGTTTTTAGGTAAAACGGAGAGATTAGAAATGTACCAAATTGGCATATTGATTTGTTTTTGGCATTCTATTCGAGATCTTTAAAATGAGGTATTATGATAGCGAAACGAAGATTGTATGCCAAAGTTACAACCCCGGGAAGTTGTGTATCAATTTACCCAAACAGGGCCCACAGTTTTGGCACTTCATTTTCTAGGGTTAGGTTTTTGGATGTTTAGGGTTTTCCATTGTTTCTCAATAATAAATAGGCCTTTGAGCCTCATTATAACACAGTTCAGAGGCATGTAGCCGCCACATATCTTCTCAGAGATAAGCTACCATCGCCCAATCTAATCTTATTTCCATTCTGTTTGTAGGCATATTTCAGTATTTGATATTAATGAAATGAAGTGTTATTTCTACTGCATCTTTGCATTTATGATTTTATCTGTAATTTGATGCGTTCCTATTTAAATCTAGATCAACTAACTTCCTCAGAGCGTATCTATGAAATTATAACAAGGCAATGTATGAAATTTTAATCACATGTACATGAATATATTCTCTCTAGTGCCTCAAAGTTTCACGATCTGAAACATTCCATAAGAAAATTTATAGCGAAAATTCTAAGATGGTTCATTCACCCAATAAATCACATTTTTTCATCCACCTTTGACTCAAAGAATCACCACAAAAAGTTTTCCTCAACTCCTCTTGCAACCTCATATGTTTCTTTCCTACATACACTTCAAATGAACTTATCTATTCTTTATTTATAATGTTTCTTTGTTCACTTATGAGGCCAACTTGTAAAATTTATTGGGTTGGCTTGCTTGTGCTTTGGTTGGGTCATCATGACAAAATAATTCTTATTTCTTCATTCCTATGGAGTTAGAGGAAGTTATATATACCTTAGAAAATTATCAGAATAATATTTCCAACTATTTATCCTATTGTAGTAAAATGACCTTCAAATATATGGTATCCAAACTAGGTATCAAAAGTCCCAAAACCAATATTTCCAACAATCTTCATTTTCCAATCTTTATTTGAAGATATGTTGTCTCCCCTTGTTATTGACATCAATGACAACAATATTTCTAAAATTGTTGCTATTGGGAGTATAAACTAGCTGAGAGAGTTTGGGCCCATTATTTTTCTTGTTAGTGCAAAGATGTGTCTCTTTAGGAAATTTGCTCTTATCTTTCTGTCAGGACACTAAGGATTTGATAGATGTACCTACAGTGCTAATCACTCCAATATGCAAGAGCTTGTCTTGCCTTCTAACCACGGAGCCACAAAATGATTCAAGAGCAAGATCTGTATATGCAATGCCTAGAGCTTCTTTAGTGGCATAAAAGATAGATACAAAAACATAGTGTACATGGATAAGCTTGGAAAGAACAACTAAGGGAATTTTGAGGTCTAAAATGGGCCTCCTAAGAAAAATGTACAACCAAAATAAACTTTAGGATTCAAGATGATGATGTCAACCATGGGGGATGATTCACCATTTTTAGAGTAAAAAAGTAAAAAAGTAAAAAATAATAAACTACTTTTTCAACTCGTATTTTCAACTTATCTCCCTATGGGTTTACTCAAATTTTGAGCGCAACACTTTTTGGATGCAGAATTTGATTCCTCATCCAAGGAGTATCCATGTTGCATACTTTCGATGGACCCTGCTACACGAAAAATGAGAAATACATGAAAAAACGTAATTGCAATCATGGAGAGAGATACACAATGAGGTTGTTGAGAAAAAAAAGTTTATCTTCCTTCTCTAACTTTGTCTGTAAGCTCACTTTTACAATGGAGTTACTTTATAAAATAAAGTTGAATACAAAAAGTAACATATAAAAAATATTAAAGGTATTTTATAATGATTCACTTTTATATTTTAATTAAAATATACTTTATAGTAAAATTATGAAATAACTTAAAAGATGCATAATTTTTTGTAAAATGTAGCTTAAAAAATGGAAAAACTTGAATTGAAGGTCTCTTAATAAATAAAGTAACTTCCAATCAAATGAGTTAATACACTTTGTGTGTGTGTGACGAAGGAGGTTGGTTTTTTCATTTACTTTGTCTCATTGTATGTGCTTAACTCCAAAACCCTTTTTTGGTCTGCAAAAACACTTCATCACAACCACATGCAAAAATAGAAATTTTCAAAAATAATTATTTGAATCTTTACAATAATGGAGTTATATTTTGGTTAGTTTACGTGAAAAATGAAAATTTATATTTTGGTTAGTTTACATGAAAAATGAAAATTTTCTCTATATTTTGTATTCATGGAGATTCCACAAAGCACACAATGAAAAACATATGCAATAATGAACACACTTTTCACTTTGTTTTTTATTTACCGAAATTACATAAATCACATGACAAAGAGCATATCCAAACCGAAAAAAGTAGCAAACTAAACAAATAAAATAGAAACCAAAATATTAACTTAAACAAAAAAAATAAAAAATTAAAAGGGCATCTTCACACTATATGCCTTCAAATATAACAAAAAAACTATATTTTGCACAAATGAAAACCTTTTTGAGTGAAACGAAAAACATTTCTAACTGTAAGCAACACTCTGAATGCAATGGAATAATATGGTTAAGAAAAAAAGGTAAAGAAATCATAGATCTCATAAATGCGGCAACTTGAGCTCAAGATCTTGATCAACAATGGGAATGATTCTTCAAATTGGCTTTGATGCCATGTTTGAGAAAACAAGGTAATCCATTAGGGATGAACACCTTAAGTAACCACCCGCACAACCAAACCATATATCATCACTAATATTTTTATATGGTTAACACCTTCTAAGAGAGATAATTTATGGCATCAACCAACATGGTAACTTGAAGCAATTTTACCATTGTAATTGAAAATTTGTACATAAGAGAATTTCTCACAATCAATCATTAGTGATGACCCCCCATGCTCTTTAAATAGAAATCATGGACCAATCAATTGTTAATATACGTATTAATAGCCATTAATATCGAGCAAAATATGAGTCATCAAATCACTCTATGTCTAAAACATATTGTGACCATCGAATTACAATGCAATTGATGCATGCTAAAAAAACATACTAAAAACACACTTTTACCTCAAGACACATTAGACTAAGTTAATCTTAATTAACTTCCAAGGGTATAAATATCCTAACATAAGCTTAATTGAATTCTTTCATACTTTTTTGTGACAAGAAAAAGCTCCCACTTATCACTAGTTGCCTTCATCAGACGGGTCATCATTTTTGTTAGCACATCAATATTTCATTCCAACTGTGCAAACCCACCTTCTAGGCCCCCCTTGGTTTTTTTCTTTTTGTACAACAATATTGGGCTCCAATTGAGACAACCTACCTTTTGAGACCACTTAACATTGTTGTAGAAAAACTTTAAAGATATTGAAAGAATCCACCATAAAACCTCCAAAATAAACCCAAAACACCAAAAGATATCTAAGGCATTTACTAAAAAATACACCAAGAATATAGAAAGAAGAACCCTTGAGGTAAGTTAATACCATCAAATACTCTTTTTGAAAGAACCACTCCAGAAGCTATGTTTGTTATAAGACAATACAATTCAACATCTACTCAATCCAATGATACTTGAGTGGGCCTAATGGCCAAGAACATGTGTCTCCTCATAAGATGTCATAGGTTCAAATCCATACAGTGTTAGAGCATGTACACTTCTGTAAACTTCAACAGTCAAATCACTATGTAGAGACAAGTCCCTTGTGCCATAAACAAAGGGGTCTCATACACCAATTAGGTGTCTGTCTTGGCTGTGACCTTAAAATTAGATTATTATTATTATTATTATTACTTTCTCATGAGTATTCCTAAGGGTCTAATGCGGATACCTCTTATTATTATATTGTTTTATTTTAATATTACGAAGTGGGCATATTTAATTATTATGGCCACATTTTTTGCATTATCCCATCATGTAGCTTTTTAGGTATCTCATATTATCCTCCCTAGGTACATTAAATTCCATCCTCCCTGCCATGTTTTGGCCTTGAAACATGAGAAAAAGGCATATAATATGACCTACTGGGCAAGGTAGCCAACTAGTACCATGAGTGAGTGTCCATCCGTCATAGTGAAATGTGGATATAAGATCAAACTATAGCCTTTCCTTGATCTTGATTTTGGAGTTTTCTTGGTATCCATGTCTTCATTGCATTACTTTGATATCTCCATGTATTACTTTTATTCCTCCATGTGCCTCCATACGGATTGTCTTTTTGGTTCCACGTTGGTCCATAGTAAGTTTGTTGACACTCACACCCTTGCCTTGATGATTGTTGTTTCTTTATCTAGTGCGGGGGATTATATATAGTAACCTTAACTGTTGGATCTTCTTTCTTTGATTCTTCGACATGCGGTTCCTTTGAGATATTTAATTCATTAGTTTATTCTTCCTTTTTATGTCCTTCCTAGGGTTTTTCTTCAAGTGTTCTATAGGGTCTTCTTCCAACTTAATATTGAACTCTTCATTTGATTCCTCATTCCTTGACTCTTAAACATGTAGTTCTTTAGCTTTATTTTCCTTTTCATGCCCTCCCAATGGCTTTTCTTCAAGTGATTATATGATCTCTTCTTTTGATTCAACCTTGAACTCTTCATCTAATATGTCATTAGGTATTGGAATTATTTTCTTTATAGTGTTTTTTCATGTGGCTCTTCAGACCGTTCTTGTTTACTAAGACATATTGTTAATATAATCTTCTTCTTTTTTGTACTAAAGCTTCAAAAACTCGTTTTACATATTAATTTTAAGTGTAACAACTAAGTCCATCCAAGGATATTCTGAAACAATATCTACATCATCCATATGTATAGCACAAAAATATGAATTTAACACATATTTATCCATATAAATCTTTATATCTTTAAAACTTTGAACATATTTACCCTTAACCTATGTGCTTCGAATATTCGTTATGAAAACTTTACAATCTTTAGTCAAGTTAACATTGATGAAATTATGTTGGCAACTAGATTTAAAGTAAACAAAAACCTTCTCTTGTTGAATACATTCATAATCATGTAATATAAATTTGTTATATGGAAATAAATCTTATTGTTCTTCTTATCCTTCTTCATAATATGAGATCACCTATAAGGAAATATATTTTCAAATTCTTCTTCTAAAAGTGGCTCCGTAACAATGGATCCATCTTGTTATGGTTAAGCAATGTTGACTATGTGTCTACATCATTTCTTAAATTCCATTCTATAAAAATTATCCACTTCTTTTTCCATTTTGACTTCTTGTCCTTTATGTATTATTCAATAATAGGACCATCATTTTCTTGTAAAATACATATTTCTTGAAAACCAAAAAAATAAAACTAAGGTTTCAAAGACAATCATTTGTTTTTTAATGGAGCTTCCTATAGTTAGGTTTTGAGACTGAAGATGTAAAAATATCATCACTGCAATTGTACACTTAATATTTGCTATTATGACCCCACTACCTCATAAAATGCCACCATTTCCTTGGATGATTTGACACTAATTTTACTAAAACCTATGCTCTCTATCAAAAGATATTCAAATTGCAAAATTTGCAATCATCACCATAAGAAACCCTAAAAAATACATCAATTTTAAATTCTCGATACTTCACTTCCCGAACTCTTTTTTGGATTTTTTTTTTTAATTGGTTTTTTTCAGAGTAATTTGTTCCTTGGATTTTATTCTTCAAATTCTACACAAAATATTTCAAAAATTGACATGAATTCTTCCACCAATATTCACGGCCATAACCTAAAAAAGAAACGAAAAATTGTTAATTTTCATTTGCTAATAACTTCATAGACCTCAATTTAGATTGTTTTTTATATTGTGTATTTTCTCGAGATGAATTCATTCATCCAATTGGATTTTTCAAATTTTACATAGAAAAATTCAGAAATCAACTTGAGTTATATCATCCTCTTTTCCTGTAAAAAAAAATCACTAAAAGGGAATAAAAACCTCCACATTTATGTCCAAAAATTCACTTCATATTAAAAAATATTTTGTATTGTCTATAGTAAAAGTTTAAAGATATAAGAAAGAATCCACTATAAAACTTTTAGATAAACCCAAAAACACCAAAAAAATTCCAAGCCATTCACCATGAAATACACTAATGATATAAAGAGAAAAACTTCTTAGGTAGAATAATGCATCAAATATTCCTTATGGAAGTAATCACTTCACAAATCATACTTGCTACAAAACAGTACAAATTCACCATCCATCCAATACAATGTGTATTTATACATTCTCACAAAGTATCCCTAAAAATCTTATCTTAAATACTCCTTACAATATATCATTTCATTTTAATTACAAAGTGCACATGTTCCATTATTATAGTTACATTATATTCATTATCTCATTCTTACCTCCATAGGTACTCCATACTATCATTCCTATAAGTACATTACAATTATTCTAAGGAAACTATTCCATATTTAATTGTCCTTTTAAACCATTGCTAAAGTTACTCTCCACTTGTCTCATATCCACTCTTTGTCTGGACCATACATGTCTTACTCCCAAGATGATTTTGAACTCTTTTCATACCCACTCTGTCTTGAACATGCATGCCTTACTCCCAATGATGATTTTGAACTTCACCTTAAACCAACTTGCTTCGAAATTGCAAATGCTAAATTTTTTAAATTAAAAAGAATGAATTTTGGTGATGGAATTTTCGCATTGAACACAATAACACCTTAAATTAAAAACCAAAAAACAATAATTACCTTCAAAAACCTGACCTGATCATTAATGAATGAAATTAAAACTGACCTAGAAAAATAGAATACACATATAACCCTTCCCGTTTATAAAAACTTCATTACTCTATTTTTATTGAAGGAGATTCACTGTTACAAAATGCTGTCTTAGCTTAAGAGTACGTTAGCCCATTGTGACTATGTAGATAAGATCACCACCTCTGCAAGCATACGTACATAGTTAGATATGCAATTTAAAGTTATGGTACAATTGTGAGACATAAGGTTTATACAATTAAGGTTATGAGTTCAAATTTTGTTAATCAATATCTTCTCCACCCAAGTTCAAATCCCTGTGACGTGATGAATTATAATGCTTTAATAAACATGTCAATTGGGATTATCTCATGTAATTTGGACAATGCTTAAAATCAAATTATCAGATTGCCACTATAAAACCAAAAGTATATATAACTTCTTCATTTATGCAACTTAAAGTCATGGTACGGTTGTAAGACATAAGGTTCATACAATTGAGGTCATGAGTTCAAATATTGTTAACCAATATCTTCCCCACCTAAGTTCAAATCCCTGTGACATGATGAATTATAATGCCTTAATAAATATTTCAATTGGGGTTATTTCAGGTGGTCGGGTGGAATGACTATTAAGAATAACTTCCCCATTCAAGTTCAAATCCCTATGACATGATGAGTTATAATGCCTTGATAAATATGTCAATTGGGGTTATCTTGATAAATATGTCAATTGGGGTTATCTTGGATGGTTCAGTTAAACCATTGAGTGAAATGACTATTAAGAATAAATTCCCCATCCATTTTCAAATCTCCATGACATGATAAGTTATAATGTAGAATTGAGGCTTCTGTGATCCATCATATTTGTAAAAAGAGCTTCGGCGTAAATCACATAGAAAGATCATTGTCGACGCGTTTCGAACCAACCAGTGTGGTTCATCGTCAGGACAGCTTGTCCTGAGGATGAACCACACTGGTTGGTTCGAAACGCGTCGACAATGATCTTTCTATGTGATTTACGCCGAAGCTCTTTTTACAAGTTATAATGTCTTTATAAATATGTCAATTCGAATTTATCTAGGATAATTAAGTAGAATAGCTATTAAGAATACTAAAAAAACACATCATCACTTCTTTTAAATTATAAGATTTTAAAAATTTGTAACCACTCAAGCTAGATGAAGAACTAAAACAAACACTACATGGTAGCCATATGTACCTACCAAAACAGCCATAGTAGCCAATGCTGACCAAGAACCCAATCATATGTACCTACCAAAACAGCCATTGTAAACCATATGCCAATCATGTCTACCTACCAAAGCAACCATTGAGGACCTGCCAAACCATATTAAGAATGCGCATAAGCACAAAGTTAGATTTGATGCCTTTGTCTTGAGGCTCAACAACGGGAAAGAGAGATTAAAAATATATCCTTTTTGTATTTGTAATAATAAAATTACTTAAATATAAATTACAAAGATTTGGATTTGTATCCAAATGTGATCACTTGCCCACCCTTGGAGAGCTAAAAGCCCTTCATGGCTAAATGGAGCAGACCTCCTCTCACAATGATGATAATGGCTTTCATTGTTCCTCTCAAGAGGAAGGAAGATAAGTTTGGGACCTTAAATGAGCAGAGCTGGTTTTCTCAGTTAAGACCAGGACATAATCTGAGCACAGATAACCCCTTTTGGGACCTTGTCTGAGAAGATATCAAGACCAAGACCAAGATGCCCACCCCTGGAGAACGTAAAAGCCCTTCATGGCTAAATTAAGCAGACCTCCTCTCACAATGATCATAATGGTTTTCATTATTCCCGTGAAGAGAAAGGAAGATAAGTTTGTGACTTTATATGAGCAGAGCTAGTTTTTTCAGTTAAGACCAGGACATAATCTGAGCCCAGATGAGCCCTTTTGGGACCTTGTCTGAGAAGATGTCAAGACCAGTACCTTATATTGAGAATAGTCATTTATACTCTGTGCAAATACAATAAGCTAATAAAGGAAGCTATGAATATGGATGTATCTGATTTGAGTTTGAGTCATGGTGGCAAAGGAGAGCTCTCATTCTATCAAGTACCGCATCAATATTTGTAATTTGTTTGTGCTGTTGTAAAACGATGAGAAAACCCATAAAAAACAGAGAAGCAGAGCAACAGATCTCCACGTTATCAACTTTACTGAAACTCCTAACAAAAATATCAAGCAGAAAAAGAGATATCTACAAATTTGTTTTATCAATTTGTAGTTAGTATTTTGTATTTATTTATTGCTTGGCACCGCTGAATAGCAGCAACTTAGCTCCCACAACCTGAAATCAGTGGACAGCTTTTTATTATGCTTTACAACTACAGATTTTTATTGAAATTTACAAGTCCTTTTTCAGATGAAGAGAAGGTACTTATTGAAATAGGGATTCTCAGTGAACAGTAGTCCTCCAATACTCCAAAACATTAAAGGTAAACTATGGCTATGCTTGCTGAGGACATATTCTTTCACTTGTCCTGTGTAATTTTATCCTTGCATGGCAATGAGAGATGTTGGAATTTTTCAACCCAACTTGTACATAGCCTTCATGTGATAAAACTTATCAGAAATTAGAAATGGTGGTCTCTATAAACAATTTCCTGACTCTTATCATCCTCACAACAAATCAAATGGTCATCAAGAATTCTTACACTGGTATCAGTGACACGAAGAGGAAATGCAGGGCTGAAAAGTACTCTGATGAACTTTTGAAAAGATTGTAGTGGATCTGGACAAATTGTCGAGCAAGGGAAAGTGGTAACAGCATCCCCACTCCAGCTCATTGATAACCAGAATGGTTGACCAACTTTTACCCATTTGGACAATTTATGGAAGCAACAAATTCAAAGGCGGGATCAAATTACTCTGATATCAACTGATATTCCATTCACAGACTTCTTGAATGTATAGAAACTAGAGATAAATCATAGAATCCTGTAACAGTTGAGCTAACTGCCTATGTTCAAACTTCAGAGGCCTAGAATGAATTCATTTCCAGAAGATATGTCCTCCGCTTTGAAAGCAGGCTAGCTGCAGTCTTGAATGGTCCTTCGAAAGCTCCAGCCAAAAATCCATCAGTTTCCTTGCATATTGGGTACTCACAAGGGCGAATTGAGACCAGTGTCGCACCCTTCAACACCATTCCACATGGGAGCTCCAGACATGGGGCATACCAAAGCTTCATGTTTAGTGCAGGAACTTGGGTTCTGTTAGATGAAGCAGAGGCTGCAAGAGGTTTATCACGAAATTCTTGCAATTGACTTCTATTCATGCATAGAACTCCTTGCTGATCTGAATCAGTAAGAATAAGATTTTCCAAGGTGGGATGCTCAGATATGATATTTTGAAGAAGATAATGCCTTGCAGAGGCTGCAATAAGGGAGCTGATGGTCCAAACCACTCTCAGTTTCAGGCCTCCATTGGTGTAAAATGATTCAGGAATGTTCCCAGTGTCTTCATCCTCTGAAGCCCCATTTTCTGCATTGTCAACACCATTTTTTTCAGTTTGAATTGAATATATTTTATAAAGCTAAGACATGCTATTAACGATTAAAAGCACGAATTCCCGAAAGATAAACCCAAACAACATAATGATGCAAATTCTTTAACGAAGCATTTTTCTGAAAGGTAACAGCAAATAACAGAGATCCCATGACACACTCAAACAACAGAAATTTCTAGATGCAGAGTACAACCTTCCAGCCCCTCTTATCTAAACCTAACAGAAAATGCTACAAAACCAAAATGCAGTCCATCTCAAAAACCCAATAAGGATTCTTTTTTCTTAATACTTCTAATAAAAGAAAATCAGCTACTTCCAATAAACCAAAATAATCTCCAAAAGCTGAACAGTGAAAATGCTACAAAACCAAAATGCAGTCCATCTCAAAAACCCAATAAGGATTCTTTTTTCTTAATACTTCTAATAAAAGAAAATCAGTTACTTCCAATAAACCAAAATAATCTCCAAAAGCTGAACAGTGACTATCTAACGTAAGCAACATAACAGAAACTACGGCTGAAGCGGAACATCAATCTACCAAGCGAGCAGGTATTATTGCTTTCTTAGAAAACCTGTAAAAGCGGACCAGTAAAGGCTTACAAAAGCTAACTAAAAGCAATCATCACCATTTTGGTCCTTACACCAGAAATTGGCAAAAGAATGTCTAGTTTAGAGAGTTGATCAAAGGTAATTGTTTTACACAGAGACTCCCTACTCCCCATTTTTTGGCCAGACTGGGGTTAATCTCCTGTGACGTCCTTGGAAAGCTGATCAAAGGTCATTTTTTTGGACAGGAACCCCTGAGTCTCCAATTTTTGGCTAGACTGGGGTAAATCTCCTGCAACGTGTTGCTCTGGGTATTCCAACTACACGAGAGGCAGTGCAAACACCGAAAAAGTTGGAACCCAACGTGGGCCGGTGGAGGTAAAACTCCGACTGGTTTCCCACTGAGCCACTGCTCCAGCAACGCAAATATGCAGGCTATAAAGTAGAACATGTTATCGAAAATAATTTTACCAGAAAATAGATTTTCCCATGAGCCGAGAAAATTTCCTGCTAAACAGAAACTAATGGTAACACTGAGGAAAAGAGGCTTCACAGCTAATAAAATTGATTGCACTAGTCAAGAACAAAGCTACTTCCAAACCTGTTCAAAGTCTGTTAAAGAGCTAAAATGCGCATCCACGTCAACCAAGGATCATCATTTTCACTAAATTATCACCGCAGAAGAAAAAGCTAATATTGCTCAAATCTGATCAAATAAATCTTACTAATCTGATCCCACTGAAAAAGCAAAACCAGGTTTTCCCAAAAGCAGTCACAAACTATCAGTTTAACCAAAAACTGCTTCAACAACAAAGCTTTTGGGGGTAAAAACCCACAGACTAGCACAAAGAACCAAAAACAAAAACAGAGAACAAACATTATTGATTTCAAGAGAAGGGACCAGCCCTTACCTTGAAGAAGCCATGACTTCTCTGAATCACAGTTACCATCTCTCTTATCCTTCGCGGGATTGAAGACCGAGGAGGCCCCGAGGATAACACAACTCTCCAAAGTACTCCCAAAAACGGCTTTCCACTTCAACAACACACCATCCTCAATGCCCAGTTCTCCACCAGGCAATTCAATCCTCAGATTCTGAACTTCCTTGAAATTCTTTAAAACCTCACCCGGAGAATGATGGGAAACCTCTGCAACCATGGATTTCTTCGGGCCCAAAACATGCTGCAATGTCTGCCATGGCCTAACAATGCTACCCATCATGATTCTCATCAAATAACTCCATATCCCTTTGTTTTTACCACTATTGTTAAGGTTGGTTTCTTCACTGGATATAACACAGTCCACCTTAACTACCACGGTATGCACTTGCGGGACTATACTAGAGAACCTCTTTGAAACTGCACGGCATCGTCCTAAAGCCTTAATATCCCCAAATTTGTTAAATATAAGCAACACAAGTGAATCTGGGAGCCTGTCAAAGTGGTCTACTGATGAATTAAACCCCATGTTTGGATCAATATACATATTCCTCAATATAACACATAACCACCGAAAACTCAATTGCTTTAGGACTTGATCAGAAACTGCATCACAATCGAATGCAAATCTTCAAATCTTTGATCAGAAACTGCATCGCAATCGAATGCATATCTTCAAGTCTTTGATACATCTTGAATCTCATGAATTCTCAAAATCATTTACACAAAATTTCATACTATTCTAGCTAGAAAAATCTATAAGAAACTTCAGACTTATAGTAAAACAAATAACAGCCAGACTCATTCGGGTGCAAATCTTCAATCTTGTTCCAATTCCTGCAATCTCACATTACCATTACCAAACCCAATCCCTTAGAAAAACTACAAGAACCTCAACACAATGATTAGGCTCCAATTTCTATGAATTCGCACAGCAATTCATACTAAACTCAATATCATTAGAGCTCAGAAAACTGCATAGAAAGATAACTCTAAAACAAATCTTCAGTGGCCCTCAAGTCTCATCTATTTCATACAACATAAACTCCTATTTGTCTCAGAAAGAATTCATCCAAATGCAAATCTTCCACAAAAATCAGAAGCTCAACCCAACAAATCTTCAGTGTCCCTCAAGTCTCATCTATTTCATGGAACACACACTCCCATTCGTGTCAGAAAGAATTCACCCAAATGCAAATCCTCCACAAAAATCGGAAGCTCAACACAACAAATCGTCAGTGCCCCTCAACTCTTATTAATTTCATACAACACCCACTCCCATTCTGCCTCACAAAAATCTCATCCAAATGCAAATCCTCAAAAGAAAAAACAAAAATCAGAAGCTCAACCCAACTCAAAAATCAGATCTTTCTTCCATCTCAAGCATTCTCAGGCCATATTGAACTCAACCCAACACTTAGTTAAAAAAGATTAGACCACGGCCCCATTAAAGCTAAAACCACCGGCTGTACATTTTTACCTGAGTACCAGGCATGTAATCCACAGCTTCTGGTGCTTTTTGCCTCAATATTAATGGCACATCAGTGCACCGAATGTAGATGAATAGGGATCTGCTCCATGACCTCTGCATTTATTCAGTTTTACAGCCGTGTGTGTGGCCAAAATCATGACGTTCGAGCTTGCCCCCCAGAGCCTCTGCCTTTCCTGTCTGTGATCACATAACACGACGTCAGTGGGGCCGCGGTGAACCCGTGAGTTAATAATTAACTAAAGTTAACATTCATGAGTATGAGCAGACTTCAGAACTAAGTATACAGTTGGAATTTTGTATTTTCTACGGAATTTACTTCAAAATCTTTTGGAAAAAGGAAAAAAAGTTTAATTATATTTAAATATATTTTTGTTAAAAGTGATCTTCAATTATTTGCAAATAATTTTAGGCCAGGAAAGCATGTCTCTCTATCTTTTAGATCGCTTTTTTAATATTGCATTTATTTATTTTACTGTACGGAATTTATTTATTTTTTTGGAAAGAGTAAAAACGATTTAATTATATTTAAATAGTATTTAATTATAAATTTTGTTTGTTTGGATAGTTAAGTGGTGATGTGGGCAGAATGAAGTTTCATAGAATTAGAGATTTTGGGTTCAAATCTTGTACTACTTTCCTTATTATAAGGAGGTGGAAAGCCTCGCCCAACAACAAAAAAGTAAACTCGACAATCCCTCAAGCATCAACAATTATGAGGATTCGAATACCGCACAAAGTAAATTTTCATTTAACAGCAAAGTAGATCTCCTAGACCAAACTGTTTCTCCAACTATCTTCAAAAGGACAAACACAATAGATCGCGAAGACACTAATGTCCCAAAAACCAGAGGAGATGAAGGAGATGCAAGATAAAAGAAAGTTGGAAGACCATAGAGAAGAAAAGGAAAGCTACGACACCAATCTCGCCAAGAAAGACAAAGAGTCAGAGAATTAGAATCTAAGAAAATTATAGGTCTGATAGACCAATTTGGTCTTAGTAGACGTTAACCACCACCATCACCATCATCATCATCACCATATCAATATATCAATAATGAACATATAAAATGAAAAATAAAAAAATCGTACCAAACTTAACAAAAAATTATTTAATTATAAATTTTTATATATTTTTGTTAAAAGTTATCCTCAATCATTTGTAAATAATATTAGGCCAGGAAAGCATGTCTCTCTATCTTTTAGATTGTTGTTTTTAATATTGCATTTATTATACAAAATATCTCACTAAAGGTACATATTTTAACTTTCTTGAGGATTGTTAGGTAGTGGAGATATTTTGTTTCTTCCTTCTTGGTGTGTGTCGGTGTTTCTCCCAACACAGGTTGGCCCACCAGACTTTCTGGAATTATCATGTAACTAATATTTGTGTTTAAGGGGGTTGTTGGTAACTAAAATATATTTATATGATATTTGTATTTCATTGAGTTGCGGTGGGGAACTTGTAAATTAATATTTTTAGAAAATGGGGTTAAACTTCTTTTAATGAATAAATGATTTGTTAATGTAATTAATATTATATTATTTTTAATATTTTAATTTAATTTAAATGGTTTATATATATATTATTTAAATAAAGGTGTAATAGAGATGAAGATTGGATATATGTTATGTTTGAAAAAATTTTAAATGAGAATTAATGGATTTTTTTATTTCGATTTTTTAAATGAAAATTGGGAAATTTATATTAAGTAAAAATATGTGGTTTTAGTTTATAGTTAAATTGCATTGTGATTGAGAAAATTAGAAAAATTGTTCATGAAACAAGAGCATATATATTTATGGTTCATTTTTTAATTGTATATATTTTGGTAATTGTCTTTAGAGATTTATTTTACAATCCAGGGGATGTGTAAGTATGTCACATCTTCAATAAAATAATTAAAAAATTAAAGAAAAAAATAATGTCAACTCAAAATAAAAATGAAAATAGCTATATAGATAAAAAAAAAACTACAATACAATTCAACATAAAGAATCGAAAATCCCTCCTGCTCTTAAAGCTTTGAATGTTTCTTTTAATTAAATATTTGTAAAATGAATCTTTAAAAGGAAAAATCATATCCTATGGATATAATAAAATCTTTGATGACACAAATACTTCCACGTCAAAATTTGGAATATTTGAAAATATTAATTTTGTTATGATACCATGTAAAAAAAATCTAATATTGCCCACCAGGCATAAAAGAGATGGTGATGGGGTGTATTGTTAAGCCACTCTGTGATATGAAGGTCACCACTTCGAAACTCCGTTGGCAAAAATTCAGACATGTTAAGGGCTGGTGTGGGTCAGGTCGGGTATGATCCTCGGGTGATTTTGATGGCTTAGATGCCCCTGGGTTGTGGTTTCTCAAGCCATAGGTCAAGCCTGATGTAATCTTTGATGAACTCACATCACTTGACAAACAAACAAAAAACATATGATATTAATATTAAAAGATTAATATTAATACCAGTCTAGATCCATCTTAACCCCGGATATATTAAGTGTCAAGAGGGATCAAATCTCTTGAGATACAAACCTCTTTTACTATGAAAAGAGATTTGATCCCTCTCGGCGCTTGATAGATCTGGGGTTAAGATGGATCTAGGCTGGCATATATCTAAAATTTTATTAACTATGATAAACATAAAATCAATCTTTTTGTTGATTGTGGATTTTCATTTATCTGTTTTTTTAATATATTTTTGTTCAAATTTGAGAGCATGAAAGTGAATTCCTTAGAGTATAAATTCTTGAGTTCACTGAGAGGGAAGAAGATCAAGAGGTTGGCGATTCTCTTGGAAAACTATATTCAATTTGCCACAAAGAAACCCAATTTCATCTTCAGTTTTCTAGAGACTTTCTCATTATTGAATTAAAATTTCCTTACTCACAACTATTATTGGAAGGATAGATGTCCCCAACTTCATAACTTCTCCCAAATCCAATGATCCCCTTCTTTTTTGTCTTTTATTTGATTTACCTTACTTCTTTTTTTCTTTTTTTCTTCCTTTTGTTTATTTCTAACTGTTATGTGGAATCTACAACTCCGGACAGAAGTATCTTCCCAAGGGCTAGTGGATTGACTTAGAACCATAGAAAGACAAAGGGACTCATGTTTTCTTTAAAGTAAATAGATAATGAGATGAAGCCTACCTGGAATATGTCATATGCTTCGCTCCTTCCTTGGCTTGAATGCTCCAATCCTAGCTCTGATCATTTTTATTAGAACCCGCATAGTTAGATAACACAAGCCAACGATTCATGAAATATATATAGCATCATCTAATCACTTTATTCAATAGATCAACACAGTATTGAAATATATGAAACTGTAACATCATATATAGGAAAACAAAGAACACTTTGCATTAATAGAAATGGAGTGAGTTACAACCAAAAATAGGTGTTGATCCTGTAAAAGAGCTCCTCCAAGTTGACTTGTCCTTCCCTTGTCACAAAGTGCACCTCTAATCACCCTAATGCATGGAAATATATCTCTCACAACAACAACATAAGGGTAGAATCACTCTCCAAAAGCCAACCCTTTGCTTATGGATGACAGTAAATATATAGGTGAAGGAGGTAGTTCATGAGTTCTTATCCTTTTACCAATCTGGGCTTGAGATCGACTCTTGATAGGAGTATGAGCTCAAGGAATAAGGGATGAAAACTCCAAGGTATGATAGGATAGGGTTCGAGACTTTTATCTGAGGTAAATGGTTACAACAGATCCTAGAAGCTTCTGGAAGAAGAGGCTTCAGGATTCTCTCTCTATTTCCCACAATTCTAGAATCAATGTACCCCCAACACTGAGCAACTTGCTGGTGATTAGTGCAAGTGTAAAGTAAAGCAACCTGGTAGTCGACGTTGTCCAGTAGGAGGCCAGGAAGTGTTGGTCCTTAAAATGACTGAAACAAGGTGTTTTCAGGCAAAAACTCAGGGATTGGAATGAGACATGCTTAAGACTTTGTGCAAGGATGATGAAAATGAGGTCAAAGGATGTTGATTGATCCAGTTGAAGGTCTACTGACCATATGTGACAAAATGGCCTATAACACTAGCCATGGGATTTTTCATGCTATTAACCATATCTCCTTCAATATAGACTAATAAAATAGTTGTACATACTCTATGTCTTTTTAAATTTAAACCTAGAACCTCTTAAAGATAAACACCAATTTTCTATCATTAAACTTGTTCAAACAATTTCTTGTATAGTCAAAATTTTGAAGTTTTTATTTCAAAATTTGAAATAAAATGTGTATTCATGCACTTTGTAATAAAGTATGCAATCTTTATTTTATACGATTTGATTATATAATTGTATTATTTTTCAAATAATGGGCCTTATAGTGATGCATTATCGACTAAGTAATTTACAACAATTTAGATTTCATCTGCCCCAATCAACGGGTAACAAAGAATTGCAAGAACCTCCGCACTCCCAACGTTTAAGGTGGGGTTCGCAATCCATGGTTTTGGGAAACCATGGAATGTGATGTGTCTTCCACTCGTGCATTGCACACCCCCCCACTTTCCCCCATGCAAACTATCTTCTCAATTAACCATTTCCCCGTTAAGCTTATCCCTCCACTATCATGTTTGTTGTTATTCCACCAAACTATCTCCCACTATTTCATCCACCATTTGGAAATGCATAACTGCCAAACTCCACATTTAATTCCCACCAATGTTCAAACATTTGTTAGGTGCTCTGGTCATTAAATTTATCAATGGATATTTCATTTCCTTTAAAAGTCGAGTTTATTCCAAGTCGTTCAACCATTTTCTCAAACTTACAGTGTTCCTAGAGCGATCCATCAGCAAAGGAGTTCTAAAGTTACACAGGCAATTCTCTCAGCATCTTCAATTCTCACCTGGTATTCAAGTTCCCTTACTCACTATTAAATTTCAAGATGAGTACTAAGAAAGAAAAAAGAAAGTCAAAAATTGAAAACCCCATGCTTCCTGCAGTCCCAAATTTAGATGAGTTACCAATGGTAGACTTAGATTTTAATATTGTAGAGACCAAGTGTGAGTTTGATTTATATGAATTACATAATTTAGCTTTTCAAAAGTTTGAATATGTCAATGATGAGTTCAATTTTTAGGAAACCATGTTTCCTCAATTTGTCTTTCCTCAAAATTATCATTTCCCTGAGTTTGTCTCCTGGTGCGAAAGTAGATATTTACCCAGTCAGAGAGCAATAGTACCCGGAAATGGTGAAGCTTTGTTCTATATAACACCAGAGTCTATTCTTCAAGCTTTGCAAATTAATCCCCCCAAGTTCCCTGCATTATTTTTCAGTCGACTCATTAATGAAAATTTACCAAAATCTGTAGGAATTTACAGGGTAAGTTCCTCAGAAAGAACACCAAAAGGACACCACTCACAACCAGATCTCAAATCAATACACCAGTATTTTTGACGTGGTTAAAACCCTCAGAGAGGGAAACAGTCCACGGCCTGCGCCAACGTGGCTACTACAGGCAATTTATTAATAAAAGAATGAAAATTTACATAAGCTTCTCTCATGCACGGTGAACCTACAAATGACCCTCCATGCGCTTTAAATAGAATTCATGGACCAATCGCGTGTCAAGCCACGGATCAAGTGTCGGTAATACCGAGGAGAGAATGAACCGTCGGATCACTACATATCGTGACCGTCGGATTGTAAGTTACAAAATGTACAACGGTAAAGAAACACACTTTACCTAACTCTATACCTAATTCTATACTAGACCAAGTTGAACTTAACTATTTCCTATGTGTCGGAATATCCTAACATCCCCCCTTAAGAACAACTTGGGATAGGATTGAAGGATTTACAAAATATGACACAATAGGAGAAGGAAGGAGGCACTAGAGCCTATCCCCCCTTAGTGACAACTTCCTGAACTCCAAGCATATATCGAAGTTTAGTGAACTTCGCCTCTGTGAGAGCCTTTGTGAACATGTCTGCAACCTAATCATCTGTTGAACAATATTGCACTTCAAGAACATGGTCATGAATGAGCTTTCTGATGAAGTGCATGTGAAGTTCAATGTGTTTGCTGTGCTGATGTTGAACTGGATCTTTGCAAAGATGAATGGCACTTTGATTATCACACCAAAGTGTAGTCGGATGCTGCTGCTCAAAGCCCAATTCTGATAGGATCTGACGAAGCCACAAGGCTTCCTTACTAGCTTCCACGCCACCACGATACTCTGCTTCTGCTGACGAAAGAGAAATGGCAGCCTGTTTCTTACAAGCCCATGTAATAGGTCCTGAACCAAGAGTGAAGACATAACCGGCAGTAGACTTCCGATCATCAGGGTCACCAGCCCAATCAGAATCAGTGAAACCAACTAATAGAGGAGTTGCTTTGGCACTGCAATGAATCCCAAACTGTACTGTACCTCGAACATAAGGAAGTATTTCTTTAGCTTCTTTCCAATGACTTTCACGGGGGTTTTGCATAAAACGAGCAACAAGGCCAACAACAAAGGAAAGGTCAGGACGAGTATGGGTTAAATACAAGAGTTTTCCTACAAGTTGACGGTATAAGGTAGCATCAACTTCAGGAGAAGAACAAGAGACTGAAAGTTTGACTCCAGACTGAAAGGGAGAAGGAGCTGGCTTACAATCTTCCATGTGAAAATGACGAAGAATATCACAAGCATACTTGGACTGGGAAAGGGAAATACCCTCCTTGGATTGCAAGACTTGAAGACCGAGAAAATAGTGTAAGTGTCCTAAGTCTGTCATTTCAAATTTCTTTTTAAGGCTGGACTTCACATGGTTTATAAGGTTGGGATCACTACCAGTAAGAATAAGATCATCAACATAAAGAACAAGGATGATAAGAGAGTTGCCCACTTTCTTGGTGTAGACAGTATTGTAAGAATAACACCTAGAAAAGCCAGATTCTAAAAGAAAGCTATCCATTTTGGCATACCAAGCCCGAGGAGCTTGCTTGAGACCATAAAGAGATTTCTTAAGTCGACATACAAGGCTGGAGTCTGTTTGGATGAAGCCAATGGCTTGTTCCATATAGATTTCTTCATGCAAGTCCCCATGCAAGAAGGCAGATTTAACATCCATCTGATGGACTTCCCATTTTAAAGAGGCAGCAAGGGAAAGAACAAGGCGGATAGAGTTCATTTTGGCAACAGGGGAGAAGGTTTCAGTGTAGGCAATGCCTTCAACCTGTGAAAAGCCCTTAGCAACAAGACGAGCTTTATGTTTATCAACTTTCCCATCTGGTCCATACTTGGTTCTGTAAACCCATTTACATCTAACAAGTTGGCGTCCCTTTGGTAGAGGAACAAGATCCCATGTATCATTTGCCAACAATGAATGATATTCTTCATTCATAGCTGCTTCCCAATGTGGATGGCCTGAAGCTTCTGCAAAAGTGTCAGGATCATGATTTACTGGAGCTTGAGCCAGTAAAGAAGAGGCTCTTTCAAACTGAGAACGTGTACGTCGCTGATCTGTAGGATCACCGGCAAGATCACCTGCTGCATCCCGAGTAGCACGGACCATCTTGGAAGTTGAGGATCCTGAGAAGGTGGGGGAGGATTGTAATCCTCACTTTCATCATCTGAAGAAGAAATGTTTTCAAAAGTAGAAGAGATAGGACGAGGTGGCACATCCGCCGGACTAGGCTCGCAGGCCGATTTATTTTCATCAAATTTTACATCTCTTCTAATGATAACATTTTTGGACTTAAATGGAATAAGTCTATAACCTTTTACATCTTCAGAATATCCAACAAAAGTACATTTCTCACTCTTAGGTTCTAAAGCTTTCTGCTTTTCATCTGGAATATGGGCCCATGCTTCACTTCCAAAAATACGAAAGTGACTTACATCTGGTTTAATGGAACTCCAAGCTTCTTCTGGAGTGATATTCTTTAGAACCTTAGTAGGAGTGCGATTTATTATATAATTTGCACAATTAATTGCTTCGGCCCAAAACTAAGACTGAGTCCTTTAGATTGCAGCATACAATTAGCCATTTCCTTTAAGGTGCGATTTTTCCTTTCAGCTACACCATTTTATTGTGGAGTGTATGGAACAGTATGTTGCATTTGAATTCCATTTTCGGTGCAAAAGTTGATGAATGTGTTTTTAACATACTCTCCACCATTATCAGTTCTTAGCTTAAGAATTTGATGTCCAGATTGTTTTTCAACAAAGGCTTTAAAGGCCAAAAATGTGTTAAATACTTCGCTCTTGAGTTTTAAGAAGTATACCCAAGTGCGTCTGGAGAAATCATCAATGAAAGTTAAGAAATACTTGCAGCCAGAGAATGAAGCAACAGGAAGTGGACAACATAAATCACTGTGCACAAGCTGTAAAGGGGCTGAGGCGTGCCAAGAGGCACGTTTTTGAAAACTGTCCCGATGATGTTTTCCGAGTACACATCCGGAACAAACACCATCTCTGCAAGATACCATAGGAAGACCTGTCACCATATTTTTTTTACATAGATGCTGAAGGGAGCGATAGTTTAAGTGACCAAATCGCTCATGCCAAAGTTTGCTCACTTCATCATTATGAGCAACAAATACTGAGGGAAGATTTGATGACCCAAAGTTGTGAAACTTATACAACCTTGTGAAATCATCAGCAATGCCAGTGGCTAAAATCTGTCTAGGATCCTTTAGGTCCTTAATTACAACATCATGAGGTGAAAATTCAACGATTTTACCTTCACCTGAATGAGTTATCTGATATACAGATATAAGGTTGGAGGATAAGGTTGGAACACATAATACATCATTAAACTGACCATTGTCTAGATGAACAGTTCCAGTCCCTACAACATTAAGAGATCTATCATCACCAACATATATA